>JAPYZI010004796.1:0-12432 GCA_030523105.1 Ophioninae sp. A BG-2022a
GCTTGACAAAAAATAAAACAGTGGATTAGCCATAGTTAACGTAAACAAACAGGGTGACGAAAAATATAGGTGGGCGGTTAATTGTGCCGGTGAGTGTATGATCCAATTTTTTTAGTACGTTCCAAAATAGACCGGAATTTCGAAGTTTCGATCTTTTTTTTTTAATGGCTGCAAATAATACTCGCAAAACGAAGTGATTGTAATTATTTCTAATACAAATTACGTAAATAATCATATATTTAAGTAATTAATACATAATTACAAATTATTGTAATTATTAATTCATCAAACGATTCTGACACCGTATCCAAATAATAATAATAATAACAATTCATTAATAAAACAAAGAAAAAATCAAATGAATTTACAAAAATCATCAATATTGGATAAATCGACAAAAACGGAAGTTAAAATACATAAATCTTAATTAAAAAATGTAATTGATTTCAACAACTCTTTAAATGCTAACAATAATTAAAAATAAAAATAAAACAAATCCGGTTGACATTATTAATATTTGATATTTCAAAGTTTTTCGGTCAGAAAATTTGCCCACTGAGATTTAAAATAATATCCCAATTAAATATTGAATAATTTCACTGTTCAAGTTTTAAGAAGAAAAAAAAATGTTTCGTCACGGAGTTAAAAATGTAAAATCGTTTATCGCACGACGAAAGAAATGATGAAAATGTTATAAATGTATATGCGGGAATTTATTGATTTTTCATGGTGGTAGGGAGTCGATTCCTTCTAATTACGATCGAAAACCCTCGACTGCAACCGAGACTGCGTATAGGTACACAACCCGAGTCCAATATTCGTGAAGGGTTGGTGGGTGCTTTCCATGCAACGGTGGTTTGACCGAGCGACCCAATTACGAGATGCACTCACGTAATTACGAGAGCGAGAGAGCGAGATATACGGGGTCCTTCGGATCTCGGTTCCACCACCGAATCCCTATACGCTTCTCCTTCCTTCCTTCCTTCCTCCCTCTTTCTCTTCGTTCGATACGAGTCCGTGCGTTCGATCGTACACCCTCGGTCCCACCGCGTACACTCGTGTGGCAACTCTCATTAAGAGTCCCTCAAACGCCCGACCCTCCAATTTCCGCGTCTACGCGAGCCGTTCCTCCAAATACCAGCCAGTCTTCGTCACTTTTCGCGTGACTCGTCATTTTTGTTTTTTTTTTATTTTTATTTTTTTTGTATTATTTTTTTTTTTTCATTTCTGACGCGAAAAAATCACATTGATTTTTTTTTACCACCCGTTCCAATATGGTTTCGATAATTATTTCTTCGTGATTATTTCAACCCCGATTTATCACTTTTTTTCAATCGAATTTATGCCAACGTAACGAAATTGATAATAATAATAATAGTAATAATATAGAAACGATAAATTAACGCGTTATATAAATAAATTGGAATATTTATTTATTTACTTAAATGTAAATAAATGTGCGTGCAAATTTTTATTTTGAAAGAATGTATTCATGACTAAATACAAATAAATGAAAATGAGCAAATAAATAAAATTAATAATGTTAAATAATAATAGTATTTTTGAAAAATCTGATAATAAACGACAGAACGATCAAGAAAAATCCGAGAATAAATCCAACGGTAATGAAAAATTAAATAATCATGAAAATCTCGGAAATTGCAGTACCGTCTAATTGCCCTGCATTTTAAAATTGAATTTCCCGAATCGACGAACTATTGCACATTCAAATTATTAAAAATCGAAAAAAAAAGAAAAGTCCAACTTCCAAAATTAGTAAAAAAAATTAAATAATTTCATTTACTAATTTTGAAATACAAAAAAATTTTCCGCTAAGGAAATATTTATTATTATCCCAAATAAGATCCAGAAAATAAACATTTACAAAAAAGGTGTTGAAACAAACAAAAAAATCTTTTTTTTAATCACCCTGCCAGACGTCCTTTCATAACTCATTAAAAACTTGATCAGCCACTTCCGGCACTCAAATGGAGATACCTTCGCGACACGCGAGCCAAGAAAATTGAAACGATAAAATTTCTGACTCGCCGCATTTTCTCAGATTCGTTTCGTCGCCCTTTAATTTTTGTTATTGTTATTGTTTTTTTTTTCATTTTTTAAATATATTTTATAACTCGGTATAGACGAGTCCCGGGTCAGCCACGCGATCGCATCAATTTTAGTTTACGGCGTTGCCTGTTTATGGGTCCGGGCGTATATATTCAACAATGCGATGCACGGTCGGGTTTAATGGGCGTGAGAATGGAATTCTGGGCGACGATTCGGTCTCGCGTACTAAACGCGATATCGCAAGCCCACGAATTCCCGAATACCGTCGTTGCATATGCACACGGGGACCGACGGACGAAGAAGAGAACGAGGGGTAGCTGAAAACGCGGGGGGAGTGGATTCGGTTATAGGGATCTGTACGAGAAAATTACGTGCACGCGAAACACCGAAAATTTATTCCCCGGAATAATGTTCCGAACTGGCGTCACCCAATGAATCGTGTTCCACGCGCGAATATATCCGACAACTTCACTTTTGCCCTCTTTTTTTTTTTTTAGGGCTCCGTACCTCGAAAGGAAAAAATTCGACCTTTGTAGAATCGCTTTCGCGTCCGTCCGTCCGTTTATCTCTCAAAACCCTTTGTCTAGGGAAAACGTAGAGATATCGAATTGAAATTAAAACTGTATATTCAGGTTTGCGGTCACTCGAATCTCTGAAAAAAAATCAAAATTTTTTATTCACGTAAATGGAACACGTGGCTTTATATGGCCCAGAATGTGAGGGCGTTCAAACAGCGGCAACTGAAAAATGGCAAGCAGCGACAAAAATCTGATTGTCAGTTTTTAAAAATCGGTACAGTCCGAATCGGACTCACCCACCCAGGGTTCCCTACTAATTTGTAAGCGCGTATTATAAATAGTTCAGGAATTCAGTCTCGCAGTTTTTGACCGAGTTATTTTCTCGAAATTCAGTTTCAAAAACTTATAATTACTTGTTATATAAATAATTATAATTAATTTATAATTACTTGTAAGAAATTGTGATTGTACCAACAGTTAGTACCTTCATTAGTTTTGAAAAATATATATCAAGATTTGTAGATTAATTACGTACTTTAAATAAAGATTTTATTTTTCAAAGATTTAATTACAAATGTTTAATTATCAGATTTTTCCCTATGGTTTCCATGTACTTCCATAAGACGTTATTACTAGCCAAATTTCATAGTTCTAGGTCATTTTTAAAATTAAAATATTTAAGAAATCAATATTTTTTCTTAAAAAAAAAAAAACGTCGTAACCATTTTTTTCAATAATAATTATCTTTTGATTTTTCTTCTAAAAATAAAAATAAAACCATTCCATACCATTCAATATTTGGCAGTTAAATATTCATTTTTCATAACGTACGAAGATCCTAATTTGTTTCGATGAATCTTACCTTTGTTGATAAAAATTCAATGCCATCTGACATTTTTTTTTTTTTACCGTTCATGGAAACAACTGGTCTTTCGAATATTTTTTGCTTTTTTGTTTCTCGGGACGTAGCAGTGTAAATTCGCACCGCAGTTATTTTCTCGTCACCTTCTTTGTTCCTACATTTATTTTTGTCTTCTCTTTTATTTTCTTATACATTGCGGTCAATTTCCCGGGGGGATTTGAGTCCCGCAAAGCTTTCACGGGCCGATCCCTTAATTTTACTTGTTGCGCGCTTCCGGGCTTACTTTCGAGGGAGCCTCGGAGAGTTTCGTGCTGGTGCGAGGTGGCGAACGTGTACGACTATGTGGGCAACTATCTCGGTTTTCCCTCGACTCCCTGCGCCTGTAACGTTTGGCTCGGTGCCAACCACGAGTTACTTTTAAGACGACACTTGCAAGACGGAATTTCCAGTACGGAGAATCGTGAAGAAAAATATGAGCACGTCCGTCGCGACGCCGTTTAGCCTGGACGTCAAATTATTTCAAGATCTTTGTGTGCGCACACTTGTACGCAATTATCAATCATTTTTTCACGAATCAATTACACAATTCGGAATTAAGTGCATTGTTCCAAATTAATTGCATAATTATTCAATACTTACATAATTATCAAATACATATGTACTATCGTTAATTAAGTGTATTTTTCTTAGCCAATTGCTTAATTATCAATTCCTTACATAATTATTCGTGTAAAAAATTCATTTTTATAAAAGTGAATAACGTGAGGTGTTTCAAGGATTCAATTCCGTTCGAGATGTCTTTAAAAATGCGAAAAATAATTATATTATTTAATCGGTCAAAAATCCGATTACTATGAAAATGTTCAATATTTTGTCGATCAATTATTTTATTGATTACTGCATACAAAAAGTGGTGTAATTATTTTTTATTATTTACGGATTGTATTTAAAAAATAATGTTGCTGTTATCAATTTTATTAATCAATAAATATTATCCAAATTTTTAATTTAAAAAAATAATTGAATTATTATTATCCGAATGATGTTTATATTTCATGATACAAATCATTTAATACCTATCTATAAATACAAGCACTTGCCACTTTCCAACTACCCAAAATACAACCGACTGTCCAATTCGTTCGCGTCTCGAGAACTCCACGAAATTTCCATCCCCAAATAAATAAATAAATTGAAAATCCATTCAAGTATTGAAAATACACGAGTAAATTTCTTTCGTTCTCTCGTTTTCTCATTCGGGCTCGCCGTCTCCGCGCATTCCTTTCGCGCACCATTACGAGACACACCGACTAACGCTGGTGCCAAAATACATCGCCGGGCTCCTTAAAATCCTAACCCAAGTGGATTGCGCGGCAAATCGCTCGGGCGTATCGAAGAAGCGATTGGAAGGAAAAGCGGGTTGATGAAACGGCACCCCCCCGCCTCCCCCACCCCCGCGCAGTTCTCAAGGGCGAAGGAAAAATTGACAAAAAAGTAAAAAAAACGTTGAAACGTCGCAAAATTTATAATTAATTTAAGGACCGGTTTTAAAAACAATGCTCGGAAGTATCATCAAGCTCGTAAATTTTAATTTTCGGAACACGTACATTAAACACTGGTCAGTTGATTATTTTTAACTATATATATATATATATATATATATTAAAATAGTGAATAATAGGAAATCGTACCAGTTTTTAGACAGAAATTACTGTTTCGGACACGTTATTATTACTATTTATTAATTATTATTATTATTATTAATATGCTTTATTGCTATTTATTTCCAACGATAAAATAAATGATAAATAAATAAATAATATGAAATAAAAAATGATAAAATAAGTTATAAATATATTGAACATAAAATATTAAAATATTGGATATATTAAAAAATATAATATTAATATCAGCCTAAAATAAATCTATTTACGAACATTTCCAATATTTTATATATTTTTCATGTATATCGCTAATACAGCGGTTCGAATTATAGTCCGAAGAGTAGAGTACTCGTTCGAGAATTGATCGTTGCTTTACGAACGAGTGAAAAACGTCGAGTGATTGAAAAGGGACGATCAGTGACGGAGGTTCGATCGGACGGTTCGGAGACACGTGTTCGAGGGTGTGTCAACGATCCCTATCATCGGCCAACCTTATTTACACACGTCGAGCCGAAAGGCCTCGTTGCAGCGCGCCCACGCTCGTGTTCAATCGACAAACACGATCGTCGCGGATTTGCCGGACAAAGGGGACGAGGGGATTCGACGCTCGGAGGGGCGAAGGGGGAGGGTAGTGCCGGGGCATGAAATTTCCAAACGTTACGGGAGAATTTCCAGTCGAACCGAATTGCAAATTCCTCGTGTTGCCTTCCCTCAATGGAGGCTGATCCTGTTTCGATACAAGGATCGAAATCCAATTGCAGAAGGGACGCGCGTTCATCCGAATAGGCTCGGGCTGCTCGGCCGTTTCGTCCCTTTCCCATAATTAACGCGAAACGGAAGAATACCGAGGGATTAACTAAAATCTCCCTATTCCCTTCCTCGCGGTAACTGTTTTTCTATTAGCTCACTCCGGGTATCGGTTCGTCCAGCACTGATCGCGAAGAGATCAGTGCTGGATGAACCGATAGATGGAGGAACAATAATGTTCGTAGTTCCAATGGAACTACGGAAATTTCCATACGCAACCCCTTAACGGTGCAAGGTCGTTAAATTTGATGGTTTTATTGATACTAGATCGTAAATAGGTTATTATTAACGGAAATAATAATTTTGAAAACGTTATTGGAAATTAAGTATTTATTGCTCCGAAAAAACTGCACGTTTCGTTCCATATTTGCAACAAAACGAGATCCGTCTAAGAAATAATAAATAAATGATTTTCTAGTAAAAATATTATTGATTATTGAAATACAGTCTCTTAGCTCTTTTATCGATTTCAACTAGTAACAATACTTAGTAACAATCACTAGTAACAATAATTATTAATATTTATATAATATAGAATCGATAATTATTGCACAATTATTTATTATATTATTGTTTTTGGTATATAAATAATTATAGGATTACTAAAATTGACTTATTTATTATTAAATATTGTATTATTAAACTTATCAATATTAATAATCGGTAACAACAATAATTATCGGAAGTTATATAACCTAAAATATATTATTTTTATATATTCACGTATTATCATTATTGATAATTACGGAATTAAACATCGATGTATAATTGTTCCTTTGGATTGATATTTTTGCCATTGTTTCAATTATTAATATAACAATGATAAACTGATCTTGTTATTTAATTTATTCATTAGTCAGGATTATTTTTCCGTTAATCGTCGTTGAAACACTTGAACGGTTCAACGTCCAGAAAAAATGCGTTTTCGTTGATCAAGCGACAAGGGATAAACAAGGGATAAATCGGAACGATAAACAATGAAGTTTGGTGGGAATATCGAGCCTGAATGAAAATGATCGTTGAACAACGCAAGGGATCCTTTCTATTTCGATGGATAAATCGAAATTGGAGGTAAGGTAGTTCGCGTCGAGGGCGTCGATGTTTCACGACTGCAGCGAGCTATATATATTTATTGATCGCGGGGAGCTTCGGGTGGTTTTCGCGGCTTCGGGGTAGCAGTTCAAGATGGCGACGTGGCCGGTCAACGCGTTTGCCCTTTGCCTTCTCGTCTCTCCGATTTGTCACGTTTCCGGTTCCTCGGTTGCGAAAACCTTTACCTTTCCAGAATATCCGTACAAGGAAACCAGCAAAAATGTGAGTACACACCGAGGAAACGGAAAATAATCGTTTTTCGGCAAGTCGAAGCTTTGCCGCGAATCTTCGTTTCCTTTTTCCCCACGCTGCGTCCTCGCGACCTAACCGCTCGTTTCCCCAGGGCGCATGACGACAAACCCTCGGACAGGAGTACTCCGGTAAACGTTTCTAATTTAGCTATTGAGATACCTTTCAATAGGGATCGTCTCATAAAACGATCAACTCTGAACAGCTCTTAAGCTTATCGTCTAATTTTATCTTTGATTTTGATTTTTTTGAAAATCCTTAATTTTTTATTCCATTCTTCGTTTATAATTTTTCTCGTCATCTTTTGTCTTTATCTTTTATATGAATTTTTTTTATCTACGTTTCTTATCTTTGCCTCTTATCTTTATTTTTTTATTTTTTCCGTAGCTTTGATTTTTACCTCTCATCAATACCAGATAACATCCACCAGAGATTAGCTTAGAATTTTTCAACGTGAATTTCTATAAATAAAAATATCATTTTTATTCATAAAATTTCATATAAAATGTCAAGTATTTTCATACCCCACTTTGACACTCGATTATACTTTTATCATAAACGCGTGATTAATAATTGACCATGTTTCATTAGATATCTCGCGCAAAAATCCGATGTTCGATATTGGTCTCCGTGTTTACGACAACAATTATTTTCGATATAGAAATTAAAACGATAGAAATTAAAACATTAATAATTATTTTTAATTCTCAATAATGATGGGTAGTACGGAGTCTCGATTTTTATTTTAAATAATGGAAGATGAGGGAAAAACATTGTCTCGGGTTGCAGGAACTGCTATTCAGAGAGTACGAGCAAGCATGCGAAGAGAGCGGGGCTTGCAAGATGCTCTCGCAAAATCAAAGAGCCGGTGCAGTGGCGAAAACGCGATGCATAAGGGAATGCGTCTCGCCCTCGTGTTATAAACAAATTTATCTGTTCGACCAGGTAACGAGTCTCGAAGTTAAGCGACAGTTACAGATTCATGTAACAATATTTATTTGTTTATTTTTATAAATAAATTTATATATTTTAATTATATATAAATTTATAATTATAAATGAATTTGTCTATTAGAAGTTTAAATATTTCTATATTATTGTTAGTATATTTTCCTGAGCTTCAATCTTTATCGCTCTTTATCGCTTTTTTCATTACTCTACATCCGCACTTCTGCTGTTTCAATCTAATTTCACGAAATTTTTAATTAATATATTTTAAAATTGAATCATCGATTGATTAAATAACGTTATTTTTGACCCCGCGTAATTTCGAACGAATACGAATTAACTCTACCGATATAAAAACTATAATTTTTCAATACGTTTTCAATTATAAATTGTATACTTTTTGTAACATTTAAATCCTTTTTATCCCATATCATTGTAATTAATGATAAATAATTATAAAGATTATTACTGATGATTAAGACAAATTCTAAAATTACTAATAAATTAATGAATGTATCATTATTTTTATCAACAATTATCAGTCGTCAAATTTTCAATAACTTTGACGCTTTTTTAATACCCAGTGAGCAACAACTCAAATCAAACCGATTCGACTTAATTTCGGAATTGACTTCATTTCGAAATTGATTTAATTTCGAAATTGACTGAATTTCGTTGATAAGGGATTCGTCAAAAATTCGATAAAAATGACACTACTATAAAGCAAAATTATTTTTCGGAATACAAGGTTTCGATAAGCGTCTCCAAAATCGAAGATTCATTTATCCAATGGTTGGAATTCTGGTCCACGTCAAAGAGGTTCCGAAACGTTTATTTTCAGTTGGAAGAGGGTGAGATCGACGTGAGACTGAATTCTTTCAAGGGCTGCTTCGTGCAACGAAACGGCAGGCCGAGAAAGTAGCGAGAACTCGTCGACTCTCAATTGCGGGAGCTCCTATAGCCGTTAAAATTTTTATCCCTCGAGTAACGTCGAATTTCGAAAGCGTCGAAACGTAGAAAACAACACACAGTGCCAACACTTTCATCGTCGCCGACTAAACGATCGATCACTTACGAAACAAAAAAAAAAAACGAAAAAACGAAACAAAAAAAAGTGGAGACGTCCTTCAAGGTCAAACTCTGCCGAGGACGCGAGTTACATTGTGATATTTATCTCGAAACGCACAATTGCACGACACATCTCGTAAGATAATTCCATATTTACTCAAAATGACCTTGACCTTTTAGTTTGTTAATCAAACGTTTTGATAGAATTCATTGATTCATCGATCAATTGATTACTCAATTCATTAATTCACCAATTAATTCGTCATTAGAGAATTACAAGGATTCTTGTTTCCACTTAATTTACGAAAAAATGATGTTATATTTCGAATACGATATTCGATAAATGGCCACCTTCTTTCTTTTCCAAGAAAATCACTCTTTTTACAAAATTTTCAATATCATTTTGGAATCATTTAATTAATTAATAATAAATACGTTTTTCCTTTCGGAACATCGGGAAGTAACATTTCTTGATAAAATTCACGAATAACCAACGAAATTCTGCATTTAACTATCAAATTTGCGAAAATTAAATTACATTTATTAAAAAAGCGGTAAAAATTATTTCTCGCAATTTTTCAGTGAATTATCATGATTTCTATACTGGTCATATTCATGACCAAACTTCAACGCTTCCTCAAGTCAGTTGTCGAAAATTAGTAGGCCACGTTCGGCCCAAACGAACCCAAACAAAATGATGAGCAATTTCAAACGTCAGGTCATTTCGAGGCACCTTATATAATAACGCATATATATATATATATATAAACTGCCGTCCAAAAGTTTCCAGCCATGTATATTACAACGGTACAAACGTTCTTTCATAATTAAACAATCAAATACTTTTCTTATTTCCCTTTAACGTGTTTTTATTATAAAACAGTAAAAACCCACGTTTTGCAAAATACGAGTAAAAAAAGAATCATAAAATTTTACATGCAATACGCGAAAGATTTTTTCGTCATTTCACGACGTGATATATCCTGTCCTGAAACTTTTGGAAATCAGTGCGTATAAATATGCATATATACATAAAAAAACACCAAAAAAAAAACAAAAAAAAAACAAATTATAAAATTTCAGCACTCGCGAATCTTGCGAATATTTTCTGCATCGCCGATAGACTATCAATGCCAATCTTCTTATTCTCGAACCTTAACCTCAAAGGCCACCGCGTTCTCGATTGTATTACGGAATAAAGCAATTGCGAACACTCACGGAGAACATTTTCTACCTTATCCAAGTACGCTCGCGTTTCTCCCACTGGAAATTTATACGAGAGAAAATTCTTCGCCTCGATCGAACGTGTCTCTTCGCGTTCCCGTTCAAATTGACCCACTTTTACGGTTACCAACTTTTCTTTTTATTTTTTTATTTCAAACGTGTTATATAAATTATCATACAAATACAATAATCATAATAATAATAATAATAATAATAATAATAATAATAATAATATATTATAAATGTTAAACAATCCTGAGCAATAACTCTACATAATAGATAATGAATTATTAAACGCTAGAACGAATTCGTGATTGTATACATACATATATTTATTTATTTATTTATATATATATATATGTATATATGTAAATATATATACATATATATATTTAAATTTAGAATAAACCGTTAATCGTGTAACTTTATAAACAATCGATTCTCTACAAGAGGAAAGGGGGAGGGGGAGGAATTAAACAACCGGGGCTAATTTATCAACTTTTACACCCTCCCACTCTTTCCCTCTCTCTTTTTTCCGTTCTCTCTTTCCCTGTCTGAGTTGCAAACTTCATAAACTATACATCATAAACATTCCAATAATTTCGTAACGCTCTATTTAAAAAAAAAGAAAAAGGAAGAGAAAAAAAAATAATCTTTTTTACAGGATTGAAACAGAACACGACAATTCGAAAATAAAATTTCGATATTTCGATACGAAGAAAAGTCGAGAGAAACCCCACAAAAAAATAGGGATTTTTAACGAGGTGAAGGGTTAACGAGAGGAGGAAATAACAATGAAAAAAAAACTAATTTCAACGTTGCTTCGTGGGCTGAAAAAAATCGGGATTTTTCAACGCGTTTTTACACTTCGAAATCGGATTCATTTTGTTTTTGTTTTTTTTTTTTTTTCGTGCGTTAGTGAATCCAAGAAGGAAAAAAGAATTCGCAGCTTCGTCGCTATTAAAAATTCAGCTCGCGAATAAATTTTCAGTCTCCGGAAAAGAACGTTCCGTTCCCAATGATTTTTTTTTCATACGAGCTAACGCGCAAAAGAAAAACAAATGTTTGCAATCGTTCCGTAAAGCAGATATCAATGGTTAGGTAGTATGTTTCTTTTTTTTTCTTCTTCTTCTTTCGTTTCGTTTCATCAATATAAGCCTCTTCATTTTTGGACGATTTTTCGTTGTTCGCCGGTATTTTTTTTTTTTTTTCGCCGTTTTCGTTTCTCCCCAACACCGATCGAGACGAGATTTCGCTGATCACAGCTCGAACCTCTTTTTTCTCTCAGCGACCATGCCCACTGCGGGGAGTGGGGGGTAGAGAGAATTTTGGTAACCCGGTGTTGGAGTCGAGGGCAGGCTCCTGCAACTTCTGCCTGACCACCTCACTGATGGAGACCTCATCAGCTCTGGAATATCCAAGAAAAAAAATTGATGAAAAAAAAAAAACGAATTAATTGGTACAATTTCTTTGCGAATATTTTCATGACGCGAGAAAATTTTGATGGTTTTTTTTCGATTTTTGGGCAATATACGTTTTTTCACTAAATCATCGATAACTTTTTTCTCTCTAGGATTTGGTACTCCACTTTGCGCTCAATCTCTTCGTTATGATTTTCCCTTCAAATTGCTTTTTTAATTATTAATATCCGATGGTTTTTCGATTTTTGGCAGAATTTTAAAGTCGGCCCATCGATTTTTGCAAATTTTTCCATACATACCCCTTTGCCTCTTTTTTTGCCATTTATCAAGTGGACTTTCCAGGAAAACTAAACGAGATATCGATACGAATCCAACGCTATTATTTAAGTTAGGCAAAAACCTTTTCCAAAGCCCCCAAATGAATCCCCATAGCCTACGGGAAGGTCATCCTACGACCTTTTGAAATATCGTGATTTTTGAGATTCCGGAAAAGTGGCCTGGGAGGACGAA
>JAPYZI010004797.1:0-24887 GCA_030523105.1 Ophioninae sp. A BG-2022a
AAAAAAAGCTTATAATCAATAGTGAACATTATTTTCAAAACAAAAATGATTGTTACTACGATGATTATTAAATAAATGATTAAATAAACATTTTTTGTTTTGTTTCAACATTCACAATTTTTTCGTTGTACTTAAAAACAAATAAGGTGGTCCTTGAACGGGTACTTTAGTTAAAAATGATTAACGATCGTATTGATAATAATTACGGGATAAGAGTATCGTAGTGTTCGATCGCAAAGTGAAGATTCTTGTCGTTCGACCCCTTTCAACCTCGCGGAGATACTCGAGTGCCCTTTTTCATTCGTACGCAGTGCGTGAAACGCTCGAATCGCGCGTTCGTATTTCTGGCATCAGCGATGGGAAAAGTTTGTCGTCGGAATCGTCCATCGTCCGGGAATCGGAAGCTACTTTAAAGTAATCAGAGAATTGTCAACGCAGTTCGGATCGACCCTCGCTGCTTCTAGCAAGGGTTGTACCCATTAGGGTTATCCTTCGAGTGTCCTCTCGAACGGGATAATCTTCGGTCGCTTCGCACCCCCCAAAACTCATCGATCCATCCGCTCGTAATTCTTCATCGTGCAATTGGGCCAACATTGCAAATCGACAATCTAAGCTCCATCAAAATCACGAATTCGAACGATGCGTATTTTTTTTGTCCAATTTTTGAGTTTCGTATACCATCCGTTACGTTGAGAGCCGTATTAGGCTTAGTAAAAATAGATCCATTATTTTGTGGATTCAACCAATCAGGAACTGAGTCGACCAATCGCAAAACTATCGCAAAAGATTCTTTGGTACGAAACGTCTTATCTTTCCGAAGACATCTGGTGGACTATAGCCATCTATTGGAAAAAAAAACATGGATTTCTTTTTACTAAACGTAATATATCTCTAAACGAGAATCTCAAAAAATGTTTGCCTCTTCAGGCTTCTTTTTGCAGACGGAAACGTTTGAAAATAAAAAATGATCGAACCGACCCAACGGAAGAATGGCGTACTCACCGATGAGGCGAAGTTTCGGGGAATGAAAAATCGTTTTTGTTACGAGCTTTTCTTTTGGATCATAGAATTAATAGCGGTGAAAAAGAGCACGATTGTTGGGAAAAAAAGACATTAATCGGCTCCCAATGAAAAGTTCGAAGCGTTCGAACGAAAACTTGAGCCGTCGTTCCGGTTCAAACTTCAGAGTGATTTTTCGATATCGAGAACGAAGAATGGTCGCAAGTGGTCCGAGGTAACGAGTCACAGGTAAAAAAAAAAAGGTTGACGAGTCTACCGGAAGGACGAAGAACGAGAAGGGAGGAGAGAGAGAGAGTGGCAGTGGTCACTCCAGTCGCATTAGTTAGGACCAACAACGCCGGCGGACAATCAAAAGCTGATGGGCCATGATTCGCTATGATAATGAAGCATGAATACGTCATGAGGCGAGTTGAGCCGGGGACGGCAACTCCTCGCTTCGCTCACCAGGTTTCCCTCTTTCTCTCTCTCCCTCGCTATATATATGTTCCATATACACGGATGAGTATAACCGAGGACTCTGTACACGGCGGTTGAGGACGCGATAGCGAGAGACCGAAGGGGTTTTGCCAGCTCTCGAGGTTTTAAGGGATGGGTAAAGTGTCAGAGCGCAAACTACCGACCAAACCTTCCGAGCGTGGCTAAAGGTCGTTTCGAAGACTTTCAAAAACGTTGTAGTTTATCCTCGGTATTTTCCAAGCTCGAGTCCAAAATCGTCTTTGAACAAACAAATTTATCATTTTTCGAAGCTATCAAAGGCTCTTTTGATTATCACGAAGAAAAGAATCGCGATTCAGGGTGTATCAAGGTTTGCGTCGGAGCGAACGAGGGATTCGGAGGGCCGAAAACCTCCTACTTTCCAGTATGCATCAATTCAGTGCCCCAGCCGATCTGACGTTACTGATTCATCGGCTGATCAATTAAATCGAGAGTCTGCAGTTGCAAACAGGATTTACCCGATGCACCATTCGTATCGTTCGGATATATTTTCGAATATCTCAAAGCTCTCCGTCCGTGTTGTTTCGTAAAAACGAAAATCATTCTTCATTTAACGCCTGTATCTCTACGAACCAACCAGTTACTCACCCTCGTCTAAAAATCGAAGACGAAAATTGGCCAATCTTCCATTCTTCCTTGACGGAATATCGAACGCCAGATGGGCGTAGGATACGTGGAAATAAATCTCGGCGTGACGTCGTGACCGGGATTACAGTCGTTAATAATATATCCGTCACGTGTGTTTCGCAACTGAAAGGGAGGGAAAAGATAAGATCGAGAACAAGGGACGTAGGATGTCTCATCGTTTCGAAGAGTCGTCGAAGATTATATACGGGAAGAAGGAGAACCGAAACGAGCACGATCGAGAGCAACCGGAAACGGAAAACGTTTCTTCGTTCTTTTCGCCATCTCTCTATCTAACCTCTCTTCTATCAATCCCACGAAAAAATCACACGTATACACACGTCCGTAGACATTGTATCAACTTCTCTAACGAAAAAAAGAAACTAAAACAGGAAGAGCCAAAAATCCGAGAGACAAAAATTGCTCGTCCTCTGTTGGGTCTCTTCGGGTTTTCGATGCGTACATGCTGGCGAGCCTGGCTGATGGAGGGGATGGAAAAACCGACCGGTGGATGAGGCGGGCTGCGTGAGTGCGTTCGTTCCGGCGTTTGAGAGGATGTTACTCCGAGAGAGAAAGAGAACGAACAGCGAGGGATGCGGAGGGTTGTGGAAGAGGAGGGAGAGAGAGAGAGAGAGAGAATCACGAATAAGGGGTGAGCGCTCGTGAAGAGAGACCTGCGTGGCCCGCATTGGCTGTTGAATTATAAATGAATGGAGCGTAAGGGCTGTTGCCTGGCAACCCTTGTGCGCCGCGTTAAGACAAAATGGTGGTGCGGGACATGTGTGTGTGTGCTTCCAAATGTATATAGAATCCGACATATATGTACATTGACAGGGCTACTGCGCGTACTCTCTCTCTCTCTCTCTCTCTCTCTCTCTTCGTATATATAGACACAGAGGGCGCAGCAGCCAGAGTGCGTTCCCCACGCAGAACCACACGAGCACGAAAATCCTCCGCCTACGGAAACCCCTGTTCATCCCCTTACTCACTCCACCCCTACCCCTGCCCTTTTTCACGAACTCACGCACTTCCGGTCACTCGCTTTAAGGCCCTATCGCTCTCGACCTCTACCTACCCGGAAATAGATGACTCTAGTTACGCCTCTGATGGAAATTCTGGTTTATCGTTCGTTCCATAATACGAAATTAGGATTTTTGGGATTTTTGATTAATCAAGAGTTCGTACTTCGATACCGTTGGTTTCGATGCAAACGTTTCATTGCTTTAGTTTTGAATTCTTGAATTCTTGTTTTAAGGGGTTAAAACAGGGGATTCTTGTTTCGAGGGGTTAAAATTCTTGTTTTATTAGGATCAGAATTATTGTTTAAGAATTTAGAATTCTTGTTTTAAGGGGTTAAAATAGGGGATTTATGAAAAAGGGTTTAATTTTTTAAGTTGAATCGTTACAAAATTCGTATACGGAGTTTTGATTGAACACTATTAGTTCTATATTTTGACGTTTGGGAATAGCAACTTTTAAGAGGGTAAAATCGGAAGTGGAATTTACGACAACCGGTCCGCCGGGCTTTTAATGTACGAAACAATTGAAATTGCTACTCGGCTTATTAATTATGAATTAAGAATTCTAAGTTTATGTATTTGATAACGAAATAGTCCTTAAGGGGTCGAAAAGGTGTCAGCGAACGAAATAACACGTCAACAAAAATGAAAGGAAAACGAAAGCGTACGACTCACCGCGTCCCGTGATCGTTGATTGGCGAAGTAATAATTCCGGTTCACGTGTGCTAGCCGATTTCTCCTTCTTCCATAATCCCACCACCAGTATCCAAAATCACGTCACGTTGAAATGAAAATAAACAAAAATCTCGTATAAATATAAAAGCGAAATAGGAAACTCTGACAGGGACGAGACACGATCGATTTCGGCGAGATCGAATTTTCAAAGGCGGACATTTTGCACGCGAAGCTCGGTACTGGGTCATGTGCCAATTTGTTTCATTACAGCGTCTATGTATATACGTGTATACGTGTGTAGTATAAATCTGGCGAACCCGTCGCGTCGTCTGAAAATGAAAAATCCAATAATCGGAAATATCTCGCGTCGGGGACGAAAAAGAGAATCTCTCCCCTCCGAGACTCGATCGATAACGCGGAGCCGAGAAAAATGCAAATCTTAGAAAAAAAAAAAAACTGACGAACCTAAAAGTTCCAAAATTTTCGAAAAAATTGTCGAACTCATAAAGGCCGCGACGAACATTACCACGCGACACACGAGTTTGAGAGAGATAGTCGAAACGATTTAAACCGCGATTTACTCAAGAATGAAACGTTTTTATTCAAAATGGCGACCGGGGGTCCCTCCGTGCCATCGTCCTGAATGCACACGACAAATTTCGTACCGATTGGTTCAGCTGTTTGAAAGAATAGTAGTTTCAAAATTTCGAAGTGGACGGTGTCTTTTCCTCGATTTCTCGTCACCATTTCTCAAAGATTAAACATTTTTATTGAAAATGGCGAACAGGAGGTCCGAGGTGCCATTTTTTTTGAACGCATACAACAAATTTCATACCAATTGTGTCAAGAGGTTGAGAGAACAGTGGTTTTAAAGTTTCGAAGTGGAGGGTTCTGTGTTCGTCGCGCCTTTAAAGGGTTAAAGGACGAAAAAGAAAGCCGGGTAGAGGGGGACAGTAGTTTATGACGTTTCGAGACACCCCATAGATAAAAAGTGAGTGACGGGAAGAGGCAATATGTTTATATTAGCCGGATAATGAATTCCTGCCTAGGTCCCATCCCCCCCCCCCCCTCATATCGGGTCGAATCCTCGTGGTGTTTTGATGGAACAGGTTGCGCTAGAAAAGTATATCGGGGTTCGAATATAGTCGATCGGGGGGGGCAGATGCTCTTTTGTCGGGCAGATGAGCTCTCGCGAGAGTCCATTTGGAGGCGAAGGGACGCGAGAGAGCAGAGATCGGTCCTAGGGTGGCCGGACATTTTACGTTCGATGTTAGGGGGCGCGAGTGATAGCGGGGTGGGGTTCGAACCGGCAGGGAAATCCCGCGGGTCCTCGAGGGGGATTGGACTAACGCAAGGAACCCTGTAATCGGAACAACGGGTGTACCGCTCCTCCTGCGACAATCCCTGACCATTCGATACCGCTCAAACGCTCGTTTGCGCTTGTTTGTACGGATTATTATTGCTCCGATATATCCAGCCTCGGGCTCATCCCCCAACCATTCCCGTTACCCTTAATGAGATCGAGGAACCTTGAGGCTTTTTCTACCGCAAGGTTTCGCGATACCGCATCATTTACGGAATCACTGAACCTCTCGGTTTTTCGTATCCTACCGACTATGCTTTTCGATTAAACAGAAACATTTAAGCCCAAACGTAACGCTACCAATACTCGGTCGGTTAAGGATTGTCGAAGTTGAAGAATTTATTATTCATTTAAGGAACGGTTTTAAAAACAATTACTGGTAATACCGTCAATCTTGTAAATTCTAGTTTTCAGAACGCATACGTTAAAGCCGGATTATTTAATATTTTTAATTGTACGTATTGAAATGTTGAATAATAAAAAATTGTACCAGTTTTCGGATAGCGATTATTGTTTTGTCCCTGTGTTCGAACACTTTCGTGTCCTAATGATTGGACATGTTATTATTGTTATTTATTTTTTTTTTTTTAATTATTATTGATTTATTTCGTGAATTTTCATGAATATTGCTAATATTACGAAACATTACGACTTATGTCCGAATAGGTCGGAATCCTCCCAGCATTGGTAACCGTTACCTCGGCTTTCATCCGTAACTTCGTTTCCCTTCGTCGCGAAATTTTTTTTCGATATCAGGTGTGGTAAAAAGAAATCCATGATTTTTGTAACAGATGGATTTTTCATCTGCATCTTGGGTTTTTTAAGTTTTTGTTTGGGTTTGTTTGGGTCCGGTCAGGTTACGTTGGACGGCGTTAGAAAAATGAGTTGATTAGTACCAAACAAACTTTTGCGACAGTTCGGTAATCGGTTGACTCCAGAAAATAATGGATCTCTTTTTACTACACCTAATACTTTCGTACCCCTTGAAGGACGATCTTTCTATTCCCTGATGCCATTCATAGTCAATTAGCTGAACAGCATTTTTTGATTTCTCTTAATTCAAAAAATCGAAGTATCTTCTCCAATTATTGGACTCAAGATTTAACTACCTTAAAAGTTCATTTTTAAAATCCTCCCCCCTTCGCTTTACCCATTTGCAGGAACTTTCGATTTTACGTTTTTTTTTCTTTTTCTTTTCGAAAATTTGGAAACGAGGGTGAGCCGCGCACACGCGATAAGCGAAAGTGCACAGAGGCGAAGTATCGAGTATGCACACACTTGGAAGTGTCCCGAGGGACGGGAAATCCCAGGCGGTTATATCGACCCTCGTAATATTTACGAGCCTGCCACCCCCGTACGCACACTCGTCTATGCCTCGCGTATATTTTCAGGATCTTTCGGAGTCGTTTCGACAAAATAAGAGTCCGCGCAAAACGCGTATAAAATCACACTTGAAAACGAAATATTGGAATTTATATGCATCGGAGCGGTGTACCGAGCGAGTTTTTTCAACCCCTCGATGGGAGACGACGAGAGAGATAGAGTAAAGGGGGGGGGGGGAGGGGAGCGTCCCCAAGGCGACATTCTTACGGCCGCGTTACTTTTGCCAACCCTGTCACGGTATACGATCGGTATGATGTCATTACCAGTCAGTCGAGGGGAATACGTGTACGAGTACGCCCTTTTTCCGAGACTGTGAAATATCGTCGTGTTGTAGCGCTAGAATTCCTTCCTTCTCTCCAGGAATACATTAGGTCGCGATTTTACAAAAAAAAAAAAAAAAAAAAAAAAAGAGGCGAGCGAACGCGACGACGTAAATTTGCCGCTTGAAACACGTTGATGAAAAGAAAACAAAAAATGAAAAGTGGACCGTCCAGAAACTAGCGCACCCTTAAGTCCGTGGCTAGTTTGGACGGATTAAGAATTTTGTAAGAGCGTTTCTAACGGTGACGTACACTCGTCTTCTCGTTCCTCCCTAGGGATCGTTTCGATTTCGTAAGACTAATAAGAAAATATAGACGAAAGATTGGAAAAGCTAGGGAAAATAATACATTATTTTTTATAAAACTAGAAAATTATGGGGAAAACTAGGAAATTACGACGAAAACTAAAAAAAAACAAGGGAAAAGCTAGAAAATTACGAAAGAATCCAGGAAAATTAGAACACCGCGAGAAAAACTCGAAAATTGCGGGAAAAAAAAAAATAGAAATCTATGAAAAAATCTTGAAAAATTCGAAAACCACGAGGAAAACTAGAAAAATAAAATCGGTTCGAAAGATTAACTATTTATAAAAGAGTTAAAAACAAAAAGACGTGCCCCACACCACCCTCTTTCCAGCTCCTTCCGATATAGTACCACTAACAAAAAAAAAGTAGACAAAAGACTATAAAAACTAGACGAGGCAACTAAAAATAATTAAAAAATAAAAAAAAACAGTCAGGAAAAACTATAAAAATGGTGCTTCGAATGAATGAATCTGTTTTTTCCGGGCTCGTTTGGGTTTCTGTCCACAGTAAATATACGACTTTACATCGGAAAGATGGGCGCTCCCGTCTCTTACGACTCGAGTTATAATTCCGTGAGAAATTTTTCATCGATTTTCGGAAAGACGATCCGTCAGTCTGAGATTTAATGGAAGTCGAGTGAATTCCGTCGCGATTGCATAATGAAAATTGGCTCGATGAAATATTTCTTTTTCAATTGGAAACCGGTTTCAATAAATGTAACGTCCGATGAATCTGTATGAGATTCGTTTCTTTGTTAATTCAGGTTGGAATTATATTACGATTGGCCTCATGGATATTTAAACGGAAACGAATAATTTTCGTCTCTTTGGTAATTGTCTGGTTGCTCGAAAAAAAAAAAGAAGAAAAAAAACGTGCGTTGGAACGAGACGCCAGGTAGAGATGTAAAATCCCGGTCTGTGTTTTCTTTTTATTTTTTTTTTACACTTTTTCCTCTTTTTTTCGCGCGCGCAACTCCCGGATGCGGGCTTCGTGAAATATTCGGCTCGCCCAGTAATCGAGACTCGGTTGGAAACGCTATTTGGGTTACAGTACTATTTTGGCCCTACCGCACCGTTTCTTCATCGCAACAGCGAAGACTCTCTCTCGTCTTGTCTAGACTCATCAGACATTCGCCGTCAAATCTAGACAACGTTGAACCCCACTTCTCTTTCCTCTCCCTCCCTCTCTCTTCTTCAACATAATTGAATCACTGTATCCTCGCTAATTTCACAAGTATATATGTATAATCGAAAGGAAGGTGGGTGGGGGCTACGACTCGATCGTTTTATCTCCATTATTGAGAAAACTTTGAACACGTCCTTTTTGAGCGTTTTAACTCCGAGTCTTCACTATTTAAATTCCCTTTCAAACATTCAAACGACGTTTTCAACGACCGCCCTATTATAACGAGAACTATTAAAATTATGGAAAAGTCTATCTCCCATTTCACCCCCCCCCCCCCTCTCCCTTATCCTCGAAACCACCGAAAATGTAATCTTGCTGGATGAAAAGTTTTCATTAAAGGAATTAAATGGGTTCGGTGGGAGAGAATTAAAAAAAAAACAAAGAAAATTTCGAAAATCGGATATCTGAGAAAATTCCGATCCGATTCGAGCTATCGTTGGGTTTGTTCAATCGAAAGTATTGACAATGCTTTTGCGTGTGACCAATACTTGCGTTTCATAAAAAATATATTGCGTTTAATTTTCATTGCTAAATTTAGGGGAAGTACGTACAAAACAACGTACATTAAGCCATCCTCTAAAAGTGCTAAAATAACGATGAAAGTCCTCCAATTTGAAAAACAGCTGGTGTGTCGTTTTATCCGTATATGTCGTTTTTTACGTATTTTTCCTACTTAACTAACAATATCTTCGTTCAACCTAACCTAATCAAAATTAAAAGCGATATTTCGAAATTTAGAAACCATCGAAATTCAAATATCGAAATTTCGTTGGTTTATTAATTTCGATATTTTACGTATAATCAAACTTTTTTTTGATTATTTTCGTTTTTAAGAAAACGAAAATAAAGAAGACCTTTATTTTCGTTTTATTATACATTTTACTTGAAGTTCCGAGTGAAATTTTTTTTTACGGTCCGATCTGAACGTTCATTTACTGTTGGATCATTAGAGCCGTACAAAAACTGAAATATTGGTTACTCGATGTATCTCCATTTTTTCTTTTATTTTGTACATTTGCTAATGCTGATTATACATTTTATAAAATCCCTAAGAATTTCACATATTTCCCAGATATGCATTAACGCAAATTTAAACAAATTATTAATACGTTTTCTAAATCGATCAGGCGCTTTGTAAATGTATCAGCAGTCGTATGAAATTATTCGATTTCACACATTTCCACTGATACGTTTACTTTGATCAAAAGGTAAGTTCACCAAAGCGCTAAAATAATGAGTGTCGATTAGTTGCGTTGTCGTGCCGTTTCCAATTAGCCGCAGGAAATGAAACATCAACGCTCACTTCCTGTATTAATACTACGATTAATTGAGCAGCGATACTCGCGACCCAATTTTAAAAAATAAAAAAACATCAAAACCAATACACTTATCGTCTACAATATTCTCTCCTACGCTCGTTTACAAATTGACAAATAAATCTTCAAATAAACAAGGCAATTTTCGTCCGCTACGATCGCTCATCCCTCACTCTCTTTCAATCTTTCTCTACCCAGCCCCGAAACCTCGAAATTAAGAATTCGAAAACCGGAAATTATTCTGGTCTTCGATCACGGTTCGAACCAAAGAAAAAAAAAAAGGAAAAAAAAAGATAAAAATTAAAAAAAAAAAGGTGAAACGTTCACGCGTACGGAGTACCCATCGGGGCATCAGCAAAGGATCCGTTGGGCGTAGAATCTCAAATCTTAAAAGCTCGCAAAGCGCATTGAATTGGGGATTATGAATAAGGGATAACGCGGAAATCCCAGGGGCGTCGATGGATGAGATGGCCTGATGGTATACGCGGAGAGCTCGGTACTCGCTCACATAACGAAATACATGCGCAGCCCAAAGACTGGTGCGCGGGATGGCAGGACGGCTGGGTTAGGGGGAGGGGGAGGGGGAACTGTGAGCCGAGAGATGTTTTGGGGGCAGACGGGGCGGGGGGGGGGGGGGGGGGGGGGGGGGGGGCGGGGGGGCGAGAGCGGGGGGGCGCGCGGGGGTGGAGGTTGTTGCTCGGGTTATGATACGTTCAACATATGCGACGCATTGTCGTCGCACACTCCCCTCCCCACTGCCCCTACAGAACGCGTTCCTTCTCGCGAAAGGGATGGAAAAAAAGGCAAAACGAAAAAATGAATGAAAAGAAAAAAAAAGAAAAGTGGAAGGCCCGTGCGATCTTTGACGACCCATCGCTCGTCTCGACCCTCGTACTTGTGAATTTCGTCGACTTTACTCTTTTAGTTGTTGTTTTTTTTTTTTTTTCTGAGTTCGAAAGATAAAAGTTTATTCCCGGGTTGCGGGAAAGTTTGGCGGTAAAAAAAAATGGGTCAAAGAATTCGCCACTTTTCGTCTTATCTTTGTGCGGTTTGTCGCGATGAAAAAATGGGAAAAAAAAAAAAACGAAGGAAATACGTTTTGGTTCGAAAATTTGAGATCGTTGAATTATTTGGAATTGAAGGGTGGAAAAAAAAAAAAACATTGTCGACGTTGGTCGCAAATATTGTTTCGACAAAATCGATTCTTTCATACGCGTTTCGCGAATTTCAGGCATTGAGTTTTTATCGATTCTTCTGTATGTTTTTTTTTTCTTCTTCTCTTTTTTTTTTACGAATTGCTTTGGTTTTCGTGATTTGTATTGAATTTCCGGTAAATCTTTCACGTATTTCCTATTTTTTGTTTTTTTTTTTTCGCGGATCGTTTATTCGAAATATTCGTGACAAAGCTCCTCCCTCCCGCTTGCTGGATCGTTTCTCTATTGTTTGGTTTTACTATTCGAAATTTTCATCGCCCGACTTCCGGTTATTGTCCGTTTGACAAACCGGTTGTTTTCTTTTTCGACGGCGTTCTATTTTTTTTTTTTATCTCAAATATTCAGCAGGTCGAAACGCATTTTTTTTGCTTTCGGCCTCCAACAGTGTTGCCTGCGTTTTTTCTGCGTTTCGACCGAAGAAAAAATGTATCAAGATTTTGTTCAGTTCTAGTTTTTTAAATTTGCGTTTTTACTTTTATAAAATAAACGCAAATTCCTTATTAAACGTGGGAAGAAGATATTCAATTTTGGAAGGACGTGAAAAGTGGCTTCGATAGATTTATCTCGGAAGGTCCGGATCGGACAAGCCAGACGATCAACTATCGCCATCTAGCTCGCCAAGGGATAACCGTATCGAATTTATCGCTCTCGCGAGGACGCGATTCTCCGACGATAATTTACCGCGCTCTTAAGGAGAACGAAAAAGAAAAACGCTGGGACAGAAAAAGACCTCGGAGCGATAATTTCGAGCTGAACGTATTTTTATTCGTTTTCTCTCTCTCTCTCTCTCTCTCTCTATCTCTTCCTTGCTCAATCTCTCTCTCTTTTTCTCCCTCTCGTAATTCGTGCGATAACGATTATCACACAACGTAACTTTCGTCCCTCATGCTTCGAGATACCAAAAATATTGGGATTTTTTTATTTATATCGCCAGCCTACAATTGCCTCTTACAAATTTCTTAACAGCCGAAATACCGCTAGAATATTTCTTTTTTTTTTTTAATGTTTGTGTGTGTGTGTGTGTATCAATCGTTCTCTTCGTTTCAACCCGCGCAAAAAAATAGAGCGATCGCGCGCTCCTTTTTCGTTCACCCCTCCTTATTTACAAATTTCTAATTTCTTGTTTTGCCTTTTTTTTTTTTTTTTATTTAGTTGTATTCTTTTGTTCATTCTTCTCATCTTCTTTTAATTTGTTGCGCAATCACACACGCGCTTTGTGCACCGTGTACGAGAGAATGAAGAAATTCGTACGTTTCGATCGAATATCGAAGTATCGTTAAAGGAACGAAAAAAAAAAGAGGGTCGGACAATGAATAATCTGCCGAGAGCTTCGGTGAGAACTGATAAGACTGATAAAAATACGAGTGGAAATATCTTTTTTCAAAACATCGCGGATACCCGCGAAAAATATTGCTTTTTCTTTTACCGAAGCTGTCAAGGACAACGGGGCAAAAAAAAGAGAACGCGTTTGAAACGTTTGGAAGAAAAATTATTAAAAAAAAAAAAAAAAACAAAAAAATAGAAGAAGAGAACGAACCCGGGAAGAGTTAACTCCGAACCCGAGGGTGTTTTCTCATCGTCGTCTTCTCACGCTTTAACAGCTATTGTTTTTTGTATTTTTTTTTTTTTTTTTTTTTTTTTTTTTTTTTTTTTTTTTTTTTTTTTTTTTTTTTTTTCTTTTTTTTTTTTTTTTTTTTCTTCTTCCTCCTGCGAGTTTCCCCCTCCCTCTTTCAATCTACATTTGTCTCTGTCAGTCTCGGGCCTTTGGCGGCCCATCTCGTTTCACAACAGTATCGTAGGCGACAAGTCAAAGTTCAAGTGTAGAAGAGACGAAAGTGTTGACGAATGTTACTTGTCCGCTTGTCCGGCAGGAGTTGCGCATCTCGTCGGCAACGCGTCCGGATCCGATTCTTGGACGATAGTTTCGCGTTGACTCTCCTGCTGCTGTTCCTCCTCTTCCTCTATCAACGTCGTTGATTTCGTCGTTGCTGGGCTCGTCGTCTTTATCGCCGTTGGCGTTGTTCCCCCGGCCGGTGTCGTCGTCGCTGATCCCGTCGTCGTGCTCGTCGTCGTTGTTGTCCCCGTCGTTGTCGCCGTTATCGCCTCGACTGGCAGCGTTCCATCTTCGAAGTTCAAATTATTCCCGATAAAAATGTTTCTCCGAAGCACGAAAGTCAACGAAACACGGTGGTTGGTGAATAAATGGCTATTCGCTGTCGACCGATGAAATCATGTGTAATGACGATATGAAATTCTCCTTATTCATAATAAAATGAATCAATTTTCGCATTGAATTTTGCTACGAACCCTCCAGTAACGCCCAATAACGACGCTCTGGTTTATTAAGACTGAGCCGAACCCCTGAGGACTGGGGAATGTTTACCAAAACAAACTGAGGCAGTGCGTTGCCCGGAGCAACGCTGTAGAAACAAATCTATCGTTATATAATTAAATAATCATAGTAATAATAATAATAATCGAATAATCACAAATTTATCCAATTTGGAAAAAAGAATGATAGTGGTGAATAAATCAAATGGATCCATTTTCTAAACGGATGAAATTTGAAAAATGGATGGTGAGGCCGACGTTGTACTTTTGAAATGTTTGTCACTTCGCGGTTTTCATTAGCAATGGAAAAATATAATTATACAAATCACTGAAGATTTGTGTAATTGTAACTAGATATAATTATACCTGCAGATATAAATGTAACTAGATATAATTACATTTTCGTTATTACAGGAATCCCGAAATATTTAAATAATTATAATTGCCAAATATTTTTTAAGCTATGCAAATATTCACGATTTCATTTCCAAAAATCTCGTGCCATGTTCATAGATTTGAGAAATGGAAGAGCCGAGTTTATCGGAATTTTCATTCACCTCGGGCGCTACGTTCGACATGATTACGCCCACTCTATACTCGGCGACGATACTTTGGATTCAAAGGACACGCCGAAGATCGGTATAACTTAAAAAATTGTTAAGTTTTTAAGGATAAAACGATCTTCAGTTCCCGTAGAATTGATAGATACAGAGATTGATGCGTCGATTTCGCGATTTATAGAGTTATGGCCTTGAGAAATGGCGATTAAAAAATTTCGATTATTTCGTGTCACGTCTTCTAAACGTTTTCAAGGAAATAACGGAAATAAAGAAGATAAAAAACGTTCAGTTTTCACTAATAACCTTGAGAGAATAATTTTGAAAAAAAAACGCTCGCGTCGAAAAGTTCGTATGAAAAGATTGGGAAAAGTGTGTATTTGGAGGTAGCATAGAAAAGGAAAAAAAAGCGATACAAAGCAGAGAAATATTGAGAAGCCTCGACCGAGGCTTTCGGTGCTACGATAAATTACCGGGGCAAGCTGGATCAGCCATAAGCGAGAGCATCTTTTCCTCGGGCATGCCCTTCGTCAATTCCTTGAAGTGGAGCACCTGGTCCGAAAATGATTGCCAGAACGATTGTCCTTCGGGAATCGTAAACATAGCCTGGACGAAAATGAAAAGTGGATTTTTCTGATCAGTGATAAATCAATGCACAACCAAGAGAGAGAGAGAGAGAGGAAGTTTCAATGCGTTCACCTTGAACTTGTTATATATGTGTTCAGCTTTTTGCCTTATCTGTTCAGCTTTCAGCTTGAATGTGGTCTAAAATTGAAAGAATCGATAAATAAGGATAGCAAAGTTTTAAAATGTTGGATCGATTGATGCGATACGGGAAAAACGTACGACTTCGTCTTCGCTGAGCTTCCAATCGGCCAAATTGCCGATGTATCGTCGCAACTGGAAAAAACAAAACCGCGCTGTCAGAACATCGAGAAAAAAAATGTATTAGCTGGAGAGAAGCTGATTGGTAAAAGATTAGCTGATTTGATGAAGAAATAACGGTTTGAAAGTGGCGTTCTTCTATTAACCCTTTTGACGGTCTCAACGATGTGGGGATGTTTCTTGAGCATTAACGGATCGATGGAAAGAGCGAGCATATCATCCATCGCTTGGAGACACTTGTCCGCGTCCGCTCGGTCCAAACCAAGGTTCGACTTTATCTGGGCGTCCAACTCCAGCAGTTGAGCCTCTATGCGAAGCCACCTTTTTCATCGACACAACGAGAATGTATAATCGGCTTTTTCGATTAATTAAAAAAAACGTCCAATCTCTGTATTCATTGATAAAACGCTTTTTAAACCTTTCCCGAAAATTCATCTTTGCAATGAAAGTTCAAAAAGTAAATTGGAGAATCTAAAAAGTGTGTAGAAATTTGGGTCTACGTTTCTTTTGGGTTGTTCAATGTAAACAAGATAACAAAAGATAGTTTTTTAAAAAAAAAGAAGACTAAGAAAATAGTTTGTAAAAACTCTGATGATTTCGAAAAGTATTACCTCAGCTTGTACTTTTTGCGCTGTATAGCTCCGTCCTTGGCTACACCCTTTTTGTCGTCCTCTGAAACATCAGCGTCAAAGTCTAGAGAACCGTTAGTGCTCATTGATGGATTTATCGAGTGAAAATAAACAAGCGATTAATCGAGCGCTCACTTTCCGCGGTGACTTTTTTCCTACCGGCCGAAGGCGAGGCCTGATTCTCATTGGTCTCGTCAACTTTGCTCTTACCGCGAGATCTCGTTGAATTTTCTACGACAAATTGAGAGACGTGTGTGTGTGTGTGTGCGGGTGTATTGATTTACGTGCGAAGTAAGCCGTTCAAGTATCAGCATTTCACAGTTTCATTGCAGTTTTTAAGCCATCCGCATAGTTTTAGGATTCTTGATAGTCACCGGTTTCAATATAGTCAGCCGCAAAGTGTGGCATGAAACGAGTGATGTTGCGACGCTAATTATTACGAATAAGAAAATCTTTACTGTGCGACGGAGCAGGACTAGTGCAGGTTCTGAATTTGGAAGAGGTCTCGAATGATATTTGGTTCTCCGTGACACGACCTTGCAAAGTGTTCTGGCCGAAAGCCCTTCCGTAATAATTATTGACAATTATTTTACATAGGGAATCCAAATGACAACTAAAAACGGCTTTCACGATCTTACAAAGAGTTCTAACCTTGAACTACACCGGAATAATTATGAATGAACGTTAAGAACGAAAATGTTGTCCAACATGGGATTCACGGTGCTTACATTCTTATAATTGTTGAAACTGTGAGATTCAGACACTCGAAACACCAACTTCGCAAACGTTTGACACCGAACGAGCAAGAACTTTAAAGTAATGATTTTTTCAATAATCTCGAGGTGAGAGAAATGTTATTACCGTTTTTGTCAGTAGACTCAGCCTCCTCGGAGCTCGAGAAATCAGCGAAACGTTTAGGCTTTATTTTACGTCCACTGCGACTTACGACTTCCTTACCCGGCGAGGACTCCTCCCCGTGAGAATCAGTCGCGTCTTGCTTCGGAGTATTATCCACCGAGCCCACTGTTCCCTTTGCCCGACCGCGCTTTTTCTTCGCCTCCGGAGTGTCCTTTGAATTAATTGACTTATCGAATAAACGAAATAATATCTTGCAATATTAGGAAATATTTGTCGCGAAATATTCCTCAGGACAAAACTTTTTCTTTATCCGATGGAACGAATATTCCTTCCGATTGGATATACAAAAAGTTTTGTGCTGATTTTTAACTGTAAGGAATAATCGCACGAGCCCTCTAAACTCGAGGAAGACCCGTCGGCTCTTCCTTCTTTATTATAGGGAATTGTCAAGCGCGACCATCCGTGCTCCGAAAGAGCCACGATTTTGAACCATCCCTCAAAGAATCCCCACCACTAGACAGATCGATGAGAATATGGATCCATAAAATCGGACTAACCGGATTAACGGGTGTGGCTGAGAGAGTTTTGCGCTTGGCGGGTTTCTTCTTATCACCCTCGTCGATCACGAGAGGACCACTCTCCATATCGCTGTCCGCAGCCACAAGCGACGACGAGTCGGCAGCATTCGTTTTTTCAGAAGCTTCTCCAGTGAATGATGGTTCTGACGACAGAGCTGTTCGCGCAATATTAGAAAAGCTTTTGGCGTAATTGAATGGATCGATATACAGCCCCATAAGAAGCTCTGGTTCTTCCTACCTTTGAGATCATCCAGAGAGGCGGCTTTGCCCTCGTCGTTCTTCAGTTCTCTCTCCAGCGCTTGTATGCCGTCATGGAAGATCTTTCTCTTGAGCGGCTTAGTAAACTTGTCCTTATTGTCCTGATAGACGAATAGCTCCTCCACCTTGCAAACCGCCCTGATCGGACGTCAGGCCTTGTTACACTGTCACGTTTATTTATCGAGGAGCGTCTCTCGTAACGCTCTAGGTACTTACGTCTCTCCCGTGCCGTAGAAATATACATTGTACTTGGCGTTCTTAGTGTTCGCGTCTGTCACACCTTCTATCTGTGTCCGATGGAGAGAAAACGTTATCACGATTGTAGGTGGACCGGAAGTACCGGAAGGAATACGGGTAGACGATATGGTGAACGAAAATACCGTCATGATAGTACGGTGAGGCGAGGAAAAAAAAAATGAAGAGTATTGGGCGAAAAACAAACCTACCGGAATTGCAGATAGCACGATTGACACACGTCTCGCGTATTTCGCGATGGCGAGGATCGAAAAAAAAAATGGCACGTCGAGAAACGAACAAGCGTGACGGTTACGCGATAAAAACGTAATGATATATGCGGCTCACCGGTATTTCGAAACTGTATCACCGGAAACAAAAATGGCCGCCGTTGAAAGTTTACAAAGCGGCAGCGGCGGCGGCCATCATAATCGACATAACCAAATATCGCGAGTTTTGTTTACGAGATCGTCGATCGTGGGGAAGCGCGGTTAAAAGGGGCGGGAGGAATCTCGGAAATTCGGAAAAGCCATGAAATCAAGAAATTTACTCACCCGCGCTGGCCACGCTGGATAACCGCGAACTTTCGCAAACACTTTGTCGCCCGCGAAAAACTTTTTCGTCAGCTTGACCATGTTTTCGTCACTCACGAGAGTCGGACTGAGCTTGGTGGATATTCGTCGTCGAGCGACGCCGATACGTCGCGCCTCGTCGTTCCTTCGGTTTTTCTCAACAACGGGAATGTTGCACGGTTGAATCTTTGACTCAAACAATCTTTAAACTTTCACGGCAAATACGTCGCTTTTTCCACCAATATCGAAAAAAACTTCCATTCGCATCCACAATCACACTCGTGCGCGTGCGTACGTCGACTGAGGGGAAAAAAAACACGGTCGCGCACAGCGACGCGGCGTGCCTAGAAGCTTCGTGCGCTCGGTCAGAGATGGCGCCGCGAGGAGTTTCCCGCACTGACTCAGAGATGGCGCTGAATGGCTCGTCAAAATATAAATTGTCCCTGACCAAATGGGACAACACTTTTAAGGCAAATACCCCTGTTTTATAACTAAACAAATAAAAAATAAATTACTCTTTTGAATTCATCCTTAAACGTAGGATACGGAGAGGTTCTCAAAGAATGCAAGTATTTTTTAATGATTTCCGGTGACATTGGCTCGCAGTGGATCGGGATAGAATTAATGTTGTCGTTAACATTCAGTAAAAGGGGAAAAAATGCGGCGAAAATAAATGACTTCACAAAAGAATATACGATTTATTATTCTCGTGAAGAATCGATCAGCGTAATCGATAATAAATAATAAATAAATGTAAAACGTTCTTATAACTAGCCGCTCGCGATCGTACGATTCTCCAAATATGATGCAAAGGCGATTAGTTCGTCAAAGCATTTTGGAGGCTTCGGCGATAACATTGACTGCAGCGAGAGCCTCTTTTGCGGTCGGTACAATGTACCTTGCAGGCAATACAAAACCGTAGGTACCTTGATCCCTGAGTTCGATCGTATAGGCATACTTAATTTTGAGTCGGGCTTTGGCCCAATCGTCAGAGCCACCCGACGCGGGATAAAGCGTGGCAGCGCTGTTACCGACAGTGTATACGCTCGAGGCGCCACCTGCTCTCTTCATCGCGGCTGCTGCGCGTTGACCTACCATTTCGAGATCAGCGTAATCAGCGGGCACTCGCTTGTCATAACCCCAAGGATAAAGAATGTATTGGCCGTAGCTATGAAACGACAGGTAAGCCTGAAATCACGAATGGTTGAATAGTCAACCCTTTTTCCTACGCAGTGTCGATGAAAAATCCACCGGCTGATAAAGTCGTCTTTAGTCTCCCACTAACCCTGAAATTGGCGGCGCTCGCTTCAAAGAAGTTCCTCACTGCGTTCGTCTCCGGCTCTGAAAATGGTCCTGTGCCTGCATATATAAAGGTGCAAGGCCGCTGGCTCGTCCCAAGTCCGCCCCAACGGTAACCAAAGTTTCGATTCAAATCGACTCCTATGCAAGCACCACCTTTCTCCGGACTGCTGCGATTCTTTCGCCACAACCGGTCACCCCGGAAAGTGTACTCGTACCTTTCAACGACAAACTCTTTCTTCAGCAACGTGAAACGTAGGAATTTGGAATTTGAGATGGCAGAATTGCCGATTTACCCGTCGGGATTCAATACTGGAAGGATATAATAATCCGCCTTGAGCTCGTCGCTGTTCTCTACCAACTGATCGATCACGTACGTCACCGCCGCTGGGGAAATCCACTCGCGGGCGTGAATACCACCGTCTATCCAAATCGCTGGGACACCCTCTTCCCCCTTGCTTATACGGAGAACCTTGAAACGTAATTGCGTAGCTGGTTTAAGTTTGACGATTTATCAAAATATTCGGACTACAGTCACGGAGCTTTTGATCGGCCTGACAAAACTTCAAACCATAGGGGGACTAATGATGTCCAAAATGGACAAAGATGCGCGTACCTTCAAAGGTCGTCCCTCAAATGAATTCCCGATCGTCATCACCGAGCAAAGATCGGGAAAGGTTTGCGCGAGGTAATCCAAGTAACCGTGAATATCGTCCAGCCGATGATAACTCGACCATTCCATTCGATGACCTATGGAACCCCACAGAATTCGACGATTCTCATGGACGACGAAACTCGGAGTTTAAGTCTTGAAACGACTCGAATAAATAGGAAACTACTCAATAAGAGTCGAGGCTTGGGGAAATGGACAGGAAAATCTGTATTTGATGCTTTCATGTTTTTCTTCTCATTGGTAAAGCTCTCACCCCTAAAGTGCCAAGTGTCAATTCCACCACCGCGTACACTAGCTACGGGATAACGAGGAGGAGGCAGCGGGATACGGAGCCGATAATATCTCTTTTGATGCAGCTTCGTCACGACTCCCTGCCACCAAGCGTAACGAGCTAAAAAATTTCTTCAATCCTTCCTAATTAATCCCGTTAAACGGTCGCCATTATCCCCATCCTTAGATACAGTATAAAATCGACCTGACGAGATTACTCGAACGGGATTATCCTTCAAAGTTATCTACGGATTGTGTTTAAGTTTTCACCAATCAATAGTGTTTTTTGACAAGGGTTCATTTGTGCTTTCGAAATTCACTTTTTGAGAGGTTACATCAAGAATATTCGTGTGTATTAAATCCAGCATTTTTTGAATTAACTGTTTCTGGTTAATTGCCGTTCTGAATGTAACTTGCTGGTCAGTAAAATTTCAGGTTAAAAATTTGGTGAAATTGCAGATAAAGATTTTGGTAAAATTTCGTTAATGATTTATCTTTCGAAATATGTAATCGGCGAATTTTAGTTTCTTTCTAAGCAAATCGACGTTTTCAAAAACAATTCGCTAACATCTATCGAGCCTTAATCATTGGAGTTTGCAGTTCGGAATAAGATGGCGATTAAGATCGACCGTTACTTGCAAATAAAAGGGCATTTTCGAGAACGATACAATACGCAGAACCGCGTCAATTGCAGAAGCGTTAGTACGAGTACATTGGTCAGAACGGTGTCGCCCACTTGCCTCGCGTAACTGTTATGTTAATCAGTATCGTCGATCATGAGAAACTGGGTTAACGGATCAAATCGAATTGCCCGGAGGACGATAACCCCGAGACCGTGTGTTTTCTATGTCACGCGAAAGTGCGCGTGGACGACACCAGCGGCGCATTGTTATTAGGCATTAGGCAAGTTTCTTCGTATCAGCATCGAGGATTTTTACCAACGCGCGATTTTTACTGGATTCCCCCAGGTATTACTATAATTTCACTAGATTTGATAAAAAGTGCAACAACCGTTATCAAAACTGTATCAGACGTTGCCAAACTTGTACTAGTTACTAAACTCGCACTCTGGTTGTAACAAAATTGAACTAGATGGTGCCAATAGTTGTAACAATTACAAAACTAGCGCTAGTTGTTAAAAAATTTCACTAGACGCTGCCAAAGTTGCACTATTTACTGAACTAGCGCTATTTGTTACCAAAGTTTCACTAGACGTTATATAAATATCCACTGAACGTTACCAAAGTTGCACTAGGTGTTACTAAAAATGCACTAAACTTCGCCAAAATAGAACTAGACGTTACCAAAATTCCACAACACGTTCCCAAAAAAAAGTATAAACGCGATTTTGCTAAAAAGAACCATCATTGGGTAATCTTGAAAGGAGATTCGTTAGTTCGTCGAAGCTGATACGTAGGATATTTTGGTGACAGACCTTTGCGACCCTCGAGTTCTTCCATGAGTTCAGGAGAGGGCAGGGGGTTTTCCTGATCGATGGCTTGCTGCAAGTCAGGTATGACGACGTCGTACTTGACTCTTCGTTCCTTCAGGAATCGGGAGACCCGTGGAATGCGTTCGGGTCGAACGAGAACATCAATGATGCTCGCGTTGCCGGACCACGTAGAGACGTCTGTACAATTAAGGGTGTCCTAATAGTTTCGGGGTTTCGTTTGGGTTTGTTCGGGCGGGTCGAGCCTTACCGCCAGTTTCCTCGAGATGAGAGACGTACTCGAGGTCTTCCGGATCTGGCGAGACTCGCCATAATTGGGCACCTTCGTAAGTCACCTTTTCCTCCGGTATTTCAACGGCTTTGATAACCACCGTGTCCGCTGGGTCGTCACCCTCGACTATCGGCAAAGCGAGTACCGATCTTTCTCCACGCGGAGTACTCGCTACCCCCCCAATAATCGCGAGGACCAAACCTAACATTAGGAAACTGACACTGGACGATAAACCCCAATATTGGCAAGGTCGATTTTGGCTGACTCGTCCCATCGCTCGTGACCGCTCGTACCAACGCAACCTGCTTATCGCAACTACCGACTGACTTTGCTCCCTCCTGATCAACCAGCTTTTATTATATCCCGAGTCTACCATTCGTTTCACTCTACCGACCAATCCCACCTCCCGGCGGACACCCGGTCAACGAGGATATAACGGTAAACATTCCTCCGAGCACAAAACCAGCGAATAACAACGAACGGATCATTCGCGATGGTTTTTCTTCTCGCGCTAATACCCGAACATTCCAATCACGCGCGAATGCGAGCGAGAAAGAGGGCGGGCGTTCGGGATTCAATCGCTTCACGGACTTTCTCGAGCGGATTCACCGTTTGGTTTTATCGCTGATCGGAACACCGCAACGAGTACGACCGAAAGACTGATCTGCCGATTCTCTCGAAAGATCGGAACGCCAGATTAAATCTGCCTGTTTCGAACATACCTAATGACGTCGATCACTGTTTTTTTTTTCTCATTTGAACACGATTGGACGCTTTTGACGAGTGGCGTCCTACCAGTTTTTGGGCTTGACTCTTCAAACGGTAACTAATGGGATAAATATATATATAAACGTGGCTTGAGGGATTTTAATACTGACCGGAAGATCAGGGTTGTGTAGAAAAATTAATCTTTCATGAATAACGAATATTCAATGATTATTCAGACATTTATTTATATCTACGTTGACAGGTTTTTCGATATCTATTTAAAATATCGGTAAATTTGTTTGGGTTTGTTTGTTTTTACCGATATTTATTTAAAATATATGTAAATTTATTTGGGTTTTTTTGGGTTTACCGAATTTTTTTTACCGATATTTATTTAAATCATCGACGATTTTTAATCGATTTTTACCGATATTTTTTATTAATTCATAATATCGATGATGAAATATTTAATTTAATTAATATCCATTTCCACCGATATTTATTTATAATATAAAGCAAATCGCCCCAAGAATAATTCAACTTTCCGCCACCAGGGGTAACATTGACATTGGCCATAACGCGGAGATGCAGACGCATGCGCGTCCCGAAAATGGTATAACCGGCGTTCGCGAGAGGGGAACAACCCAAGAATATTATTTTCCAGATGGAGCTCGCGTTGCGACTCGTTGAAGAAGATCGCGATAATACGAGGGAGATGACGCGGCTCGGCTCGACCGCGTCACGCTACTGCGCCAGGGTGACCGGCTCCCTCTTTCTGGCTAGTTCTCTACGCGCGCGGAGTCGACTACGTATCTCGACAACACGTTGCGGTGGCGAATTAATGCGCGACGGTGTCGCGCGGGCTTCTTCGTTTGACGAATCGAGGCGGCTCGAGCAGTCGCTCAGAGCCACGCGGACCTCCGGACACGCGTAGCTTTTTCTTTATTTTCTCTACTATTCTATCATTTTTTTTCGGAATTCGCGGGACCCCCTTTTTTTTCCCTTTTGTAAAGTTGGAATTTCGTCAGGAAAATAGTTCCGAAGCGATCCACCAACGCGCTAACGTTCCGAGCGATTTTCATAAAAAGAGAAGCGACTGGAGCAACGAGACCACTCCCGCACTACATTCACACGCAAAAGACGAAATGAAGCTGCAACTTGGATTTTCAATCGTTCTCCTTGCCGTCGCAACGACCTGCAAGGTATCGTTATTTTTCCCTCGTTTGCTTACATATACCAAACACCGGCGTCATCGGTTCCTCAAATGGCTTCCGTAATCTCGTTACTCAATTTACATTCGATAATCGATCATCAAGGGGCAAGGTACGAACTTTCAACGAAAAGTAACGAAATTGGGACACTGATACTTCGCCAATGTTTTTAGTGTTTTTTTCAACCGGTTCTCCGGATCTCGATGTAAACAATGCGATTTTCGTAATCAGTGGAATATTTGATTTTGGGTTGATTCGTAAAATGAATTGAAGAGAGAAAAAAAAAAACAAAAATCGAAATTTTTCGATTCTTGGTATCGAGAAAATCGGGAAACTTTACGATGACTCAAAATCGTTTCTGAAGGAGCGTCGGAAATTTTATTAGAGCGCTCGATAAGGATTTCGAGAGACGCCGTCAATTTTACGAAAAAATTGTCCTACTAAAAAATTGGCAGATATCAACGGTTCGACGTTTATAATTCTGCCAAAATAAAACTAAATAATTAAATCCTCATAAAATAACAGAAAATTAGTGAAACGCGCGATGCGTAGAAAATGAAAAACAAGTATTGGGGGAGTCGTTTCTTACGACTGCTTTGTACAGTCGATGCTTTTCTGCATGAATAAAAGGTTTCTCTCTTTTTCGTTCCCCACTCGCTCTCGTTTTCTCTCGTTGGGAGAATTATGGCGTCCTGCTTACTCCTGTAGATGTTATCGTTCGGGGAATAGTCGTGCCCTGCTTCCTCTTTTAGGTATTCTAATATACAGGGCGTCTCACGACGGAATATCATCCATGAATGGGGGTTTGGGGGTGAAATTCTGAGTCGATTGATACAAGCATGTTTAGAAAATGTCAAAAAAAATATTCTATAAAGGTTTTTTGCATTTCCCCAGGCCAATTTTGTACTTTCGGCAAAAACTCCGGCATATTCGTAATCAGCGGAAAATTTCCGATGAAATAGACCCTTTTAATACTTAAAAAACGGAAAAAAAAATTTTTTCGACCTCCCAGGCCCATTTTGCCGGAATCTCAAAAATCACGATATTTCAAAAGGTCGTAGGATGACCTTCTCGTAGGCTATGGGGATTCAATGGGTGTGTTTGGAAAAGGTTTTTGCCTAACTTAAATAATGGCGTTGGATTCGTATCGATATCTCTAATAGTTTTCCCGGAAAGTCCACTTG
>JAPYZI010004798.1:0-20315 GCA_030523105.1 Ophioninae sp. A BG-2022a
TCTTTTTTTGCGATTTTTCGGGAGGACCTCCCGGAAAAACTATAAGAGATATCGATACGAATCCAACGCCATTATTTAAGTCAGGCAAAAACCTTTTCCAAACACACCAATTGAATCTCCACAGCATAGAAGAAGCTCACTCCACGACCTTTTGAAATCTCGTGATTTTTGAGATTTCGGGAAAGTGGAAAAATTTTGTTTTCCGTTTTTAAACTCTTAAAAGAGTCTATTTAATCGTAAATTTTCCGCTGATTACGAATATGCCCGATTCTTTAGCGAAAACTCAAAATTAGACTAGGAAAATGGAAAAAAACGTTTCTAGAATAGTTTGTTGAAATTTGGGTATGTTTGAGTTTGTTTAAATTTGGGTTTCATTGTTTGGGTTTGTATGGGTTTGTTTACAAAAAAATATTTTCAAGTCAAATCGTTCCGATAAAATTTGAAAAAATTCTCGTGTCTTTCAGAGATGATACAATAACATAAAAAATCGCGTGTCAAATCGGAGAGGTGACGTGTCAAACTCAGATCGAATCGGCATGGAATGCCCCATATACAAGATTGTATATACACGATTGATCTTATAACAGACCGAAAATAAATATTTCGTCGTCTTTCACTGACCACGTTTGCGTTGAGATATTTCATTTTTTCTTGTAGCTCGGGTGACTTCACATTGGGATAAGGCATCCCGACGACTACGACGCATCGACCAAGATCATCGGAAAAATTCAGTCCTTCGCTCAGTTTGCCACCTGCGGAAACGAAAACGTTTTTTTTTTAAATTTTTATTTGAATGTTTGTCCGATCGCGTGAAGAGCACAAACGAATCTAATGGAATCGATGAAGAAAAAAAAACGGAAAACGATAAATCACCAACGACACTGAAGAGCAACGCTCCGTTTCGCGGTTTCTTCGGGCTCTTCGCGTCGCTCGCGTAATTTTCCAATATGGCGTTGACCTGCGATGCCAACTTTGGTTCCCGATAGACTTCCTTTTTCAGGCGGATCTTTGTCACCGCACCTTCTGCCTCCAGATGTTTGTACAGCGCGTCTTCGTACCCGTACGAAGGCAGGAAAACGACGATTCCGCCGGGCACGATGTTGCACAGATTTTGAAGGGTCCGTCCGACCTCGCTCAGCTGACGAAAACGCGAAATAAAAAATTTGTTATTTTGTTTGTGTTTGTTTGGGTTAATCGGGTTTGTTTGGGTTACTGGGGTTTGTTTGGGTTAACGAGTTTGTTTAGGTTAATGAGTTTGTTTGGGTTAATGAGTTTGTTTGGGTTTGTTTGGATTAATCGAGTTTGTTTGGGTTAATGAGTTTGTTTGGGTTTGCTTGGATTAATCGGGTTTGTTTGGGTTAATGAGTTTGTTTGGATTAATCGGGTTTGTTTGGGTTAATGAGTTTGTTTGGGTTTGCTTGGATTAATCGGGTTTGTTTGGGTTAATGAGTTTGTTTGGGTTGGCTGGGATTAATCGGGTTTGTTTGGGTTAATGAGTTTGTTTGGATTAATCGGGTTTGTTTGGGTTAATGAGTTTGTTTGGGTTTGTTTGGATTAATCGGGTTTGTTTGGGTTAATGAATTTGTTTGGGTTTGTTTGGATTAATCGGGTTCGTTTAGGTTAATGAGTTTGTTTGGGTTTGTTTGGATTAATCGGGTTCGTTTGGGTTAATGAGTTTGTTTGGGTTTGTTTGGGTTAATGGGGTTTCTTTAGCTTAATCCGGTTTGTTTGGGTTTGGGTCTTGAATCTCGGGTTGAATTACCAGTTGAGGATTCTGACGGTTTTGATAGTTGAATTCGAGGGCGACACCGCTGGGTCCACGGGTCACGATTCTCGTTAGGATATTTTCCTTCGGTATTACGTGATCACACGAGAACGTCACGATTCTCTCGGCAGCCGCGCCCGCGCTGATGAACAACTGATCCACGAATTCGGAAATCGGCTCCATCGTTCCACCAGCGACAACGATCGATCTCGCCTCCGCCACTATTAAAAAACACACACTTTTTTCATCAATCAAAGCTTTCATGAAAATTTGGAAAAAAAAGGAAACAAATTTTAAACATCGTAAAAATATACAAAATTCGTAAAAAGTTTTAAAAAAAAATTTGTTGATTGTAATAAAATTACCAATTTTGAAATTTGCAAAGAAATTTAAACAAAACGTTTGAAAATTCGTGAAAAAGAAGGAAATGTGAAATAAAAATGAAATAGTAACGAAATTGATGAATTTGAAAAATGGTAACGAAATGAAAAAATTTGAAAATTCGTAAAACCGCTAACCGATATCGCGAAAGTGAGCGGCAGGATTCATGAGTAAAAATTTAAGACAGCCTTGACCGATAGTTGGCCCGGGTATGACGAAGATCCGTCCATCAGCGTTGCTGCTCTTCAGACACTCGAGAAAGCTAACGATTTGCATCAACGGATTTTTGGGTTCGTCGATGAGGTTTTCCTCGATCGAGGGTGGATCGACTTCCGGTTGATCCTGCTTACACTGAAGAACATCGAGGAACGCGGAAACGCCAGTTTTCGTAACGTTAACCGGACGAATTTTTAAATCGTCGCTGTATCTCTCCGCGTAACCTTCCAGCTTGTGCACCAGTTTGGTCCTCTTCACAAACTCGAGTAACTCGAAAACGTTCACCGTGTCGATTTCCGCGGCAACCTCAAAATCCACAATCTCGTAAATCTTTGTTTCGAGTTTTTCCGAAGGCTTGTCGGCGGCTCGAGATTTCGAATTTCCACCGAGAACTCTCATTAGCTTCTTCAAGCAGAAACTCAATTGGCTGAGATGCAAAACATTCTTGGCTGAGAATAGAGATTCGAATCTGAAAAATCAACGTTCTCTTGAGTGATAATTTTATAAATAAATGTAGAAAATTTCTTTGGAAAACGAAATTAGTATCGTTGCATCGATCGATCATTTTATAAAACCGAACAGAGCCATACAAACCCAAACAAACTGAAATATATCCGAACAGAAACGTACGAACCCAAACAAACCCAAACAGCATTTTAAAAAAAGCCCAAACAACCCAAACACAACGACAACAATCTCCAAAAAGAAACCTAATGTGGACAAAGAGATCCAGAACCCAAACTAAACCAAATAACCTTCATGAATCGAAACCCAAACAAATAAAAACGAACGATTCGACCAATCTTATCTCCAAATTCTTTTATTTTCTTTCTACAATCCCTTATCGATATCTTAAAATCGATAAATGTAGAATTGGCGTTTTATATGGTAAATCAATCGAACGAAAACGAAGTTCGAACCTTTTTTGATACTGGCTGAGTTGACTGTAACAGTGAAGAATGTTTCGTCCCGTGACGGTAGCGCTGTGCATTCGTTCAATTGCCTCGAGAAGATTATGAGCTTCGTCGATTATCAGCACGTTCCCTCGGAGATCAATGCCCGAGCTGATTCTCGTGTTTTTGTGCAAAATCGTGTTGTAAGGGACGAGAATAACTTGACCGTCGGGCAGTGATTTCCTCGACGCGTAATACGCGCAAGTCTCGTGTTCCTTTCCCTTCGTGACGATATCCTCGACGTCCTGGACTTTGGTCACGATCTCGGCGATCATCAAAGACTGATTTCCCGGCATGAAGGGACAACTCGTCGAAGCTTTCGACCTTTTGACCACTTTCTCATTACCCGATTGCTTCTTTTTTCGTTGGAGTTGAAGACAACGCTCGTTCATCAGATTCACGTGCCGTAACCTCTTTACGTCTCGGTTGATACAGTAATTTTGCCTGGCGACGTTAAATTATAATTAGCTTTTGGAAAAATAATAAAACAAATTTTTCAGCCGATCAAACAAAAATTTTACTAAGTTTTGGTAAATTGCTGATATTAAAAATTTTTATTTATATGTAATTATTTCATGGTAATTTTAATCCTTTATGTATTTTAATTGTTCAAATATTTATTTGAATTTTATATATGTTTATTTTTTTATTGATAATATTCTTATATTTAATAATGTGTTTTTATTTATTCAAATTTTGTATTCCATTTTATTTTATTGATAATAAGTTGAATATATGGAGTATATAATAAAACAGATTCTAGTTTATTTTATTTCAATATTTAATTGTAATTTTGATTTTATTTTAAGGAAATCGTTCTTTTTGCTTTAATTTTGAATAAAATATTCATTTAAAACCAATTACCTCGAAGCTATCGGAACCAGTGAAACATCCTGTGAGTACGGGCTCCTGCGCAATTCTCCGACGAACTGCGAAAGCTGGGAATGAGTTCTTGAACAAAAGAAGATTTGGATATATTTAGCCGGCTCGTTTTCGCTTTCCTCATTATCGGAGTCGTCAGAATCCAACCGAAGTTCTTCCAGGAGTAAATCCTCATCAGCCGCGTCCTTTTTAGCATCGACATCGTCCGCTATACTCTCTTTAGTCTCTTTGTTGATCTTTTTGGATCGGAACTTCTTTTTGGCTTTAACGTCTTCGTCTTCTTGCTTTAGTCTTTCCCGATGCTTTTTTCTTCTTTCGGCTCGTCTTTCGATAGCTTCCAGTTTGGTCTGTAGAGCTCTTTTGGCCGTATTCAATTCTATACGCTCTGTTTGTTCGGTAAACCAATCACCGGCTTTCTCTTTCTCTATTAGCTTGATCTTGCGATCCAAATCGGCGATATCGCTGATCAGAGTTTTCTCCAGCCAGGCTTCTCTGTCCGTGAGCCATTTGAGGGCGCCGCAAATGATGGACAGTGATTTTCCAGTCCCGGTGGGACTCTCGAAAATTCCCAAGTTTCCGCCCTCCAAACAACTCCATAACGCCTTCATAAAGTTCTCCTGGATCTCATAGGGCGTAAATGGAAACGGAAACGTCAATGGCGGTTCCATAATTTATTCAGTTTTTGATCAATACGGACAAAATCTGAAATTGTTGCAATTGGTATAATATCATTCAATATTAATTCAAAATTCCGAAAAAAGCGAAAAATGAATATTAGGCAACGAAGAAAAATTCGTTTTTCATGGCAGTGAAGAATGGAAAATTCAAAGTTGTTTTCACGAAGATTCATCGACTTTTATTGTCACTTTTTTCGATTTTCGCTTGTTTGGGTTTGATTGGGTTCGTTTGGGGATAAAGAATTGTTTTTTAAACTCGAGTAAATATGCGAGACGAAGTTTTCACGACCGGCGTTTTGGGTTTATTTCGAAGTGTCGCCGCTGATCGCGCGGGAAGCCGGTTTTACGTCCAATACAGGTTAACTTTATTTCGTATTCATAACTTCATTCAGTATTCATAACAATTATGGAAGCAAATATGAATAATTTAATTATTTATCGCTAGGTAGTGAATTTTTGAAAATATTACTAATAAATGAGTTTAAAAAAATGGTCTGGTTCTCGTTGTATGAGGATACGACAGTTCCAGCACTTTTCTGCGTGTAGTAGTAGCAGGTAACAATTAATTTGAAGTTGCCAATTTGATACCGAATATTGTATTCATATATACCTTCATGATTATCGACATCATTATTAGGCGATTAATTGTGGTATCAAAACAAATATAACACGTGTATTGATGTCGTTATTCGGATATTGTTGGATTTTGTGTGTGCGTATATATATATTTGCGGGACCAAGTTCTCACATCACAACTAGCGCCGTGAGTGGCGTGATAAAACACTAAACCTTATCTCGGACGGTCTTTATGCTCCGATCACTACCAAAGGGTATATATCTATATTTCCCAGTCCCTCATTATCGGAGCGACGTCCGCAATGAAATTTAGTACTCAAACGAGTTAAACAGAGTTCCAATTCTTGATATCCATCCTTATTTAAAAAAAAAAAAAAATTGACGTGCGCGCGAATAACAAAAAGTCGGCAGCAGCTATTTCGTACTATTTTACGATCTATAAAAGTCCGAACTTTGCCGCGACAGGGCGAAGTTCGTACTTTTGTGTTCGGACAAAAAAACGTCCTTTTTATGATTCGGACAAAAAAACGATTTTACCGACCGAGTAAGATGGTAGCGGGTTCAGGCCGCTGGCGGCTCGGAATGGTTTCAGTGTGCGTGCACACGCGCGCGCGTACGGTGGTCTCCCGTGTATCGCGCCAGATGAGTTCCAACTCGCGTTCGTTTCCGGATCGTTTATTTGGGTTCTCGCGGGTGTTTCGGGGGGTTGGAAAAACAAGGAGACTTTAGTTCGAGCGTTGAGGGTCGGGGGAGACGCGTCGATTCGTCGTGTTAAACGAGAGTGAAAAATAATCGGCGGCGAGCGTGACCGTCGCGCGCCGGAAGGCTCAGGTGGCCCGTGCGGGTACTCGTCGTATCGCGGCCCCGCGGGCGGTCCGTACGCAACGCCGTGAACATAACGACGAAAAACACGCAAAAAAAAACAAATATAAATAAAAATAAAACCGAGACGAGAGTGCGACAAAGATATGGACGCTGTGGTGATGGATGCGGTGGAGGATTCGCACGAGGACGCGATCGAGGAAACTGTACCCGAGATCTGTCGGGTCTGTTTGCTCGGTCATATGATAATGCGCGATCTCTTCGTCGAAAACAATGTCGTTTCACTCTCGACTAAAGCAATGAGCTTTGCCAGCGTTAAGGTTCGTTCGGACCTCAAATTTTGAGGTTAAAATCCTTCCCGTCTCCGATAATTCCACTTGTCTCGCGTTTTGCAACAATCTAGCGTTGCTGTTCGAGCTACCCATTAATAATCATAACAATCGTAGTGACAACCGCCTGAAGTCGCTCCGATTGGACAAGATCCTCTTTTTTTTTTAGACACTTGCCAGAAAACATGCTGGAATGCGTTTTTTGTTTTTTTCCCTTGAAATATTTGCGCGGTCCGAAATTTCGAGGTATCAATGCCGAATAATTGCGAATCAGAGAAAATCTCTAACACTTCAATGATGGTTAGAAGCGACTCTTGAAAATTGGTCGAAATTTCTTTTTTGGTTTATGATTCTTATTCGTTTCTTGATGACGAATGACAGTTCGAATGGAACCCAAACAAACCCAAACGCGCCGATCTATTCATTTCTAGTTATTAGATCGTCAAAACAAACCCAAACAAACGACCCATCTCTATGTTTTCAATGGCTTTGATAGGAACAAAACACACTTGTGCCATTGGAGTTAAGAGACAACCCATCAAACCCAAACAGTGACGCGCTAGTAGTAAAAACCCAAATAACCTAGACAGAATTGGAGTATCCAAAACAAACATCAACCATCCCAGTAGACGATTAATCAAACCCAAACAATCCAAATAAACCAGAACTGTCCAAAAATATACAATAATATCAAAACGATCATACGCTAGTTACGATAACCTAAACAAATCCGAATGACCCTGATCATGGCTTGTTAAACCCAAACAAACCCAAACAAACCTAATGACCCTGATCATAACTCATAAACCCCGATGAAACGTAAAAACCGCTGTTTCTTTCGATATATCAAAGTCCAAAGCAAAAGTCCGTATTTCCTGTCTTTCGTATCTCTCCGAGGGACCAGTATTCAAACTAGTCCAATTCCACTTTGCAGATGATGCCCGAGGATGGCTTACCGGCTCAAGTCTGTTGCGATTGCGCGGACAAGCTGGAAGCTGCGTACGACTTCAAAATGCAAGTGGAACAGGCGGACAGCGTTTTGCGCCAGAGATACGACAGTCTGAACATTAAGGAGGAACTATTTTTCAACGAAGTCGAAGTCCATTTGGAGGCGGAGAGAGGAGACGAAGCGCATTCCCTCACGGCCGACGCGCATTCCCTCACGGCCGACGCGCGCTATCCGGCAACCGTCGTCAGCCTGAACGCTGTCGATCCGGAAACCGAGAAATCTGAGCTGCTAAAAGACCATTTGGCTCTTTTAGAGGTGGAAAAACTTTCCAAACAGCGCACCGGTCTCCAAGACGGTACGAGTATTCTAGAGATTCCTTAAAACAGGAAGAACGTTTATAAGATCGAAAATTATGGGCTTCTTATGATTTGTTTTTTTTTTTTTTTTTTTTTTTTCATAGAAAGAAATGTATAATTTCATTCACATACACATTTGGATATTTAGATGTGTTTTGTTTTATATTTGAATTGTTCGAAAAAAATATATACACTTTTCTTGAAATACAAATTGCCCATCGTTTAAATTAATGTTTAGAAGAAGATTTTTAAATAATTGCCGCATTGCTGAAATCCTTCGTCACGCTGTAATCATCCGAAAAAGAAACATCATAATGATTCTTAAAGGTAAGACCCTTATGCTGTCGGTGAATCAGGATTTTTGAAATATATCCAAAATTCAAGAAACGTAAGTTCAACAAAGTCATTTTTCTGATTTTTTATGAAACTTTTACTATTGTGGGCAAAAGTAGGTTTTATGTTCGGAGTTCAACATAATATTTAGATTAACCGACAAACTGCTGATGCAACGAAAATGCGTGATAAAATGGACACAATAATTTTAAGTAATTGAACTACGTATGTACGTATACGTACAGATTGATTGATTAATTCATACAATTTATTATGCCACAGCGTACTTTCGGGCAAAGAAAAGTGAGCATAAAGAAAAATAACTAATAAATAATAAAATAAAAATAATAAATAATAAAATAATGTAAAAAATAATAAAATAATAATAATAAAAAACCAAAATAAGTGAAATCGAATAATACAACGAAGGAAATTGTATAAATAAAGTAAATAGCAGAAATTGAACTTAAAAACCTAAAAATACAATAAACCAACACGATAACTTAAACTTAAAATTAAAATCATGGTTAAAGCTATAACTTAAAGATAATGGTGAATTTTAAATACCCTGGTGTTCCAATAAACAATATTAATGAATGGTCCCTTTTCCAGAGCACAAAAACGACGTCGCATTGGACGAGGAGGAGAGCGGAGTTTCGGCGATGCTTCGAGCAAACGAGGACCACTATCTCGACGAGACGGAGGGAGCCGTTGTCGAGTTGGAAGACTGCGAAGAGGCGTATCGGGTTTCGGGTAAATCCGAAGGTCTTCCGGACGGGATAACAGCCGAGGAGCATAATTACATAATGCAGCAAAGTTACGAGGATCACGAAGAGTTAAACGCTAGTCGAGAGGGGGTCGACGAAGTAAACAACGAATCGGTGAATTACTTGTCGTTGATGGATGAAGAAATGGGACCCGAAAAAACTGGAAACGAAGATAACCAACCGGAAGTTCCGGAAATCGAAACCCAGCGACCGGAAGTACAATCGGAAGTCCAAGAAACCGGCGAAAAAACGTCGCCTAACGAAACCCGACGGAGCAAACGGAAAGCCAGCAAACGTCAGCGTACCGCGAGCGACGAAGATAGCTATTTCGAGAATTTGAATCTCAGCAGTCGACTTAAAAGAGCTCAGCTTCAAAAAACTGAGAAACTTTATTTTCTCTGTTACCTGTGCGATAAAAAATTTATTTCCAAGGATATACTGAAGGAACACATGCGATCGCACGCGGAAGTCAGACGTGCGCTATCCTTGAAAAAGGAAGATCGTCGGGCCTCATCAACCATCATCAGCCCGACGAAAGTAACGCCACCTAGATCCAACGATCCTCCTGGCTCTTTGTCCGGCAGAAAAGCCAACAAGTGTCCTCACTGCGGCAAAGAGTATCTCTACGTTATTTCCTTCAACAAACATCTCAAGCAACACGAGAAAAACAAATCCCCGAGGGATTCCTCAATGGAAGACTCCTCCAGTCGCGACAAGGAATCCTCCGATCATGAGACTAGAGACTCCGAAACGAAAAATCGACTCAATCAGCACACGTTGAACGATGATCAACCTGATATCGATACCGTCAACGATACGAAAGGAACTTCGCGAAACGAGACCTGGTGTTGCGACAAATGCCCGGAGTGCTTCACCAACGGACGAGAGTTCGCGGAACACTCCAGAAACGAGCACAAAGGTCAGGGAGTTATTTTTTTTACCAGGAATTGAATTTGGTTTTCTGGAGATTTTTTTTTTTTTTTAAGGATTTCATTCTTTTTTTAGGGAAATTAATGCTTTCGTGTTTTTTTTTTTCTAGTCATATAATTTTAATCGAATATTTAATTTTTGTTTCGAAGAATTCAAATAACGGACATTTAATTTATTTTGATTAACGAAATGATATTTAATTCAATTAGGAGAAACTATATTTACTCTACTGTATGAAAATTTAATTTCTTTTAATTAGTAAAAGTTACATTTGCCGGGAATTAAGAAGGTTTTTTAGAGATATTAATTTTTATTCGAGGAGTTTCTTATTTTAAGTAATTTAATTTTTTTCGATCATTTTCTTTGTTTGAGTTATTTTTATCGAATATTTATCAGTTTCTCGAGAAATTTAATCAACGAAAATGAAATTTTATTTAATAAACGGAAATTATATTTAAGTAAATGAAGGGATATTATATTTATTTTAATCGACGAAAATGTCATTTTCTCTGATCAGCAGAACTTGTATTTACCGGAAGTTAAGTAGGTTATCAATACGTCTTCCATGAACTTCAAAAATAGAGTCCATCAACCCAAACACACCCAAACAATTTTTAAAATTGTCTTCATTGCGTTAATTTCGTTAATAAATGATAACCGTTTTTTTTTTTTTTTTTTGCGATCAGGTTCGAGCGATCACCCGACGAGTTTCAAGTGCAACACCTGCGATTGTGAGTTCGACGGCCTGGAAAAGCTGCGAAGGCACAGAAGCGAGCACGTAGTGGAGGGTGTCCTGTCGCAGCAAGATCTCGAGAGTAACTTATACGAGAGCGAGTTCGAGGCTAAAGTGAGGGACAACAGTGTGCGGGAGAAGAGCGTGGATTTGTCGAGTCGAAACGAAGCAAACGAGGGAGACGAGAATTCATGGCAGGAAGCGATGGATCGTGACGAGATGAATTACGAGGACGTAAAGGACGCGTCTTTGAACGACGAAGCGACCGACGAAGAATGTCCCACCAAAAAAACCCTCATACATGAAAACCCTGAAAATCACGTTTGCAAATCGTGTCGGGCCGAATTCCCGAGCAAGGAAAATCTCGATCGTCACGTAGAGTACGCTTGCAGAACGAGAACTTTCAAATGCACGGATTGCGGCAAAAATTTCGGGAACGAATTAACCCTGAGAAATCACTTGTTCGCGACCGATCACAAAACGAGTATTCACGGTGAACCTTACGATCCGAACAAGCGAATGAAACGAGTGGCCGCGAAAGCAGCGCAGAAAATAATCGACAAAATAAAAACTGAAGACGACCTCGAGTCCTCAGAATCTTCGGAAGGCGAAACGAAACCGGAGAATCTCGAGGAATCGATATCTCGAGATGATAAATCTATAAGTCCAAGATGGACCGGTCAAAACGAAATATCGAGAAACATACCTCGAGCTCGTCGAAGACAGAATTACGAGTGCGAGAGTTGCGGCCGAAAGTGCCGTTCGAAGCAATCCCTCGCGAAACACGTGATTCAACATCGCTCCAAAGATACCAACTTCGAAATCAACGAAAAAGCAGAACGCGAGAAAAATTGCAAGCCAGCGAAGCGCGAAGGAAAAATAGAGGACGACGATGAGAATTCTGACTTTGAAAGTGGCCTTGATTGGCCAATGGACAGCCACGAGTGTCCGACTTGCAAGAAAAAATACAGTACGAAGAAATCGCTCCTTCGTCATCAGCTGTTGCACGAGAAACCTAATTTCGAGTGTGACATTTGCAACGTAAAGTTCTATCGCAAGGACAAGCTAAAATCTCACTACGACAAATGCTCGGAGAAGAATCCTGATCAAGTTCGAAAATGCAATATTTGCGGGGAGAGTTTCGAGAACAACGAGATATTACGGGAGCATCGTGTACGTCACGTGGACGAAGGTCTGCTGACGGAAGAAGATTTGCGAGAGTTGGACCCCGATGAAAAGCAAGGTGGCAAAGTGGCAAGGAAGCGACGCACCGATATCGTCGGTCTGGAGTGCACCGAATGCAACAAGCGCTACACTTCCCGAAAGGGACTCCTGCGCCACATCCAAGTTCACGAGGGAAAGAAATATCTCTGCGACATTTGCCCGAAGAAGTTTTACCGCAGGGAACACTTGAAGATCCACGTAGCCAAGCACAACATGATAAAGCCTTACAAGTGTCCGCGTTGCACCAAACGTTTCATCAAGGAGGAACAATTGTCCAATCATTTGTCCAAGCACGACCGTACCTTCAAGAAACCCAAGGAGAGCGATACTTCCAAGCGTTTCTTGTGCGAGATCTGCTCCAAGAGTTTCGCCCAATCAACGACTCTGATTGCTCATCTACGAGCTCACAACGGCATAAAACCTTACGTTTGCGAAGTTTGCGCAAGGCCCTTCACTACCAACGCTTATTTGAAGATGCATATGAGAACTCATACCCAGGAGAGACCTTACAGTTGTCAGTATTGCTCGAGAGCTTTCGCTCGTGCAGACACCCTCGCCAATCATCTCACCTCACACACCGGTGAAGCCAAGTATCATTGCAAATACTGCCCTAAAAACTTCCGACGTTTGAAATCCCTTAAGGAACACGTGTTCATTCATACCGGCCAAAGACCCTACGCTTGTCCGACTTGCGATCGACGCTTCAATAACAACGGCAGCCGATACGCTCATAGCAAACGATGCAAACAGAATCATCAGCAAGCGGCCAATCGAGTACAAATAGCCAGTCCGGTTTCCATCCAACAGGATCAACAACTCGTTCAATCTATCAGACTTCATCAATTAGCGGAAAGCCACGAATTATTGGAACAGGAGGAACATCAGACTCAGATTCAACTCGTTAAGTCTCAGAGCATCAAAACTATCACTATCGCCAGAACGGATGATCTAACGGGAGCTCAAATGATGCAACATCAGGAAATACTTATGCCTCTTATTCTACCCCTCACCGTTACGCTCACCGATACTGACGAAGAAGTCATTTTACCGGAGGGCACCAAAATTTATACCACCGCTTGAAATGGAAGTTCTTTCGCTGGAATGCAACGGAATTTCCGTTTTGGTTGTTATTTTTTTGTTATTGTTGAAAAATAGGCATTCGGTTGAATTTGGGATCGTAAACGGATTTTTGGAGGTTAGGTTTCGTTAAAAATGTTTGATGGTGAAAATAATTCTCGTTGCATTCCTACGGCAAGAAACTTCAAGTTCTACTTCGATCATCGAAAATACCCAAAGCAATATTGGAGAAATGTGGTTTTTGTTTTCGTACTTCTTTCGATTTCTTAATATTTGTTCTCCCAGTTAACGAGAGCTGGGGAATGATTAAATAATTTGGGGTTAAGATCGACATTTTTTTACACGCTTTTTTGTCGGTGATTTTTTACGTATATTATACGATCGGAGAACGAGTCTAAAGTGTACAGAAAGAGCTTATTGCGAATGTACAATTCTATATAAATATCAAACTCCGCGATTCGATTAATTTCTTTTTTTTCTGTTTTCGATCCTCGACCGAGGCTCCGAATTAGCTTTTTCCCTCGCTACTGAAAATTGTTTTGGGAATATGTATAAACGCGAAAGGAGAAAAAAGATATTTGCAGGAAAATTGTAGGGATCGGGCTGATCCGTGATTTTGAATCAAGTATTAAAAATACGTCGGAAGATGTAATCTCGATTAGTTGAAACTTTCGAATTACGAGGATACGAAAAAGAAAGAAAAAACGGACGAAACAATAAATGGAGATTGTACGCCGATACGATCGTGCAAATTACGAATAATGCGTCTCCCGAAATCCACGCGTTATCAGGTTTCTTACCGCTCTTTGATTCACCTCGCTTTGTTATATCGCATTGATAAGTTTAACTTTAAATAAAATTTTAAAAAAGATTTAAAAACGACAAAGAATGATTGTTCGCGTATATCTTCGATGGAGGGAGCCTCGCGTTTGTTTTAATGATGAAACAAATCTTTATATTGAAGAAACTAACGATTTCACCCATTTTTATTTGTACAGTAACTGTTACGAGTGTGAATAAAGACTTTGTAGAATTTAAATTGTCGTTTTATTAATCATCGTTATACAAATTTACGAATAATAAAAAATTTTTTATATAATTTAAAAAATCCATATTAAAAAGAGTGTAAGTTAAATCAATTTGGATAGTTAAAAAAATGACGATTTTAGATTTCGTCAAAAGGTTAGGATTAATTTTTTGAACTTATCCAAAGTTATTCGAATTTAAAAAATTAACAAACATCGCGTTGTATTTATTTCTTCTTTATCGTTAGCAGCGTTAAAATTTGACTTTCTACTGACACGTGATCTATTTTTTATATCTATATCTTTATTAGTACGAATTAAAGGTTATAAATCCCGGCACTAAAAAAATCATCAGTCTAACTATCCGTAAGTATATACATAACCGTTACTTCACCGGAGAATCAAAAATAAATGTTACAAAATGGTTAAATATTACAATATTCGGAAAATGAAAAAAAAAGAAAACAATTAATAGGATTTATCTCTCTTAAAACGTGTCTTTATCAATTTGGAACAATTATTCTTTATTTTCTCGGCGCACGACATTTCGGGTTCGATTCGTCTAATGAACCGAAAACAAATACGAATAAAAAACTAGTACTAGTAACTTTTTCCGATCAACGTTCCCTATGAGAAAGGATTTTTGAAGGAGCCTGTAGAATCGTTGATGGCGGGAGATATAGAAAGAGATAGAGAGAATGATGAACATATATCGTGTGTGCATTATGCGACGTAGAACTAGAAATCCACGTAGCCCGTGAGCAGCTGTGAGGCGAGTCGTGACGCGTGTGTCCGTGTGTGTGGAGCATGTCCATACGAGACGATCGGGTGAGATCAACGCACACTGGAGTTGCGTATATACGGTGTGTGTACAACTCGAGTCATTTGGAGAGTGTGTCGTTTCTCGGGCGTATTATTGTTATCGCGTTAATTTCCAGTGATTTTCGAATTTCGCAGAGTGAAGAAACAAAATAAGATCGTATATTCGTTGACAATCGTATTCTTTGAAAAAGAAAAAAAAAAACATGCTCTAGAGATTCGCGCGCGTATTTATACGCAAGATAAATCAGTGAAGAAAAATACAAAAAAACCGATGTTTAACCTTTTCTACTTGCTCACGTAATTGAGACCAAAAAAAATTCGAAAATCTTTCAAATGTCGAAATAATGATAACAATCGATCGCGGTCGTACCTGAGGACCGCAAAAAAAAAAAAAACAACATGCCCGGAATTTCTCGCGTTCGACGATATCTCGTTATTTAGGGACAAAGTTTGCCGCGAAAGCCTTCCCAACGTCACTACGAACGGTGAACCGATCACGACCCGATGAAACTTCGGTGATCGCTTTCACGACTTTCCAAAGCGAAAACGTCCAAGAGAATGCACTCGGAGAGCTGCCCATCGGCGAAACTTTCCGGCGAGCTTGATGTCTGTTCGGCACCCAACAACATCTCCATACTGGAGGAAGACCTCGCGCTGAGCTCCTCTACTCTGGGTAATTCGACGAATGATAACAACCATGAAATTTGCCTAGGCGATGATCCGTCACTCTTTCACAATGATGTACATTTTGTTCAGGTGTAATTTCTTGAAAATTATATCGGAATTCTGTTCTATTTGGTTTGGTTTGTTTGGATCTGATTACGTGCCAATCGTATCCAGTTCCTTTGGGTTTTTTTTTACCAGTCCCATTGGAGTCGTTTGGGTTTATCCAGGTTTTCTTTATTGCCAATTGGATTTAATTCATTTTGGTTTATTGGGTCCGATTTTGCATCAATCATTTGGCTTTATTGGGTCTGATTTCTTACCAACAACTGTTCATTTCTGTTCGTTTACATCACTATCGTACCAAATTTACTTCGATCCAATTGTTTCGTAGAAATATTATTTCCACCCACTGAAATCGTCAATTTGTTTGCTTACAATCAATGGATTAGAAATCAGAAATTCATCCAGTCATAAGATCCGTTCCTGGATACAAGCGGTCTGTTGCACAGATAAAATATACCAAACATTAGAAAAATATTTGTTCTAATAACGGAGATCTTTAAATTATTAATTCTTTCATTAAACAAAAATATAAAGACTTCCGTAATCTAAATGTAATACGATTCTTTAGGAATAAAAATTTGAGAAGTTTAAAATCAATATACAATATAACATGCATCAGTATCAGGAAATAAATGAAAACATGCAATAATTGGTTATACAAATATTATAAATAATTCAACAAACAACTTTTTCTATAATATATAATACATATTATTTTAAATGTTGTTACAATAGATGATAAATTAACAGCCAATAGATGTGAAACTGTAGAGTCGAAGAAATTTAGATAATAATGACGAAATGAGCGTTGCGATGCAAAAAATTAAAACTCATGTATATCTACAGGTCCGCAAGATAAGAGTATCCAGGACCAAGCGGAAGTTTCTTCGTCTTTGTTGTACAATCCCCGCGCGAGTTTAGTTTACATGAACGAAGAAACGATGGACTGCAGTTATTCGGAGGCTTCTATAATGACGCCGAAGAAAACAAATGAGTCGATCAACGAGATATCTAGTCCGGACGTATTCGAGAGTGACGACGAGGAGGACGAGGATGACGAAAGGTCGTCGACTAATGGAGGTTCGCTATCGACGAGTCGACGCGAAAAATCGAGTCCGTCAAATTCGTCGTTAACGAGTCGAGTCGAGCCAACGACGGAGGAATTGATAGCAAAGTCCGATTGTTACCTGCTGGCTAGGATCAATAAATTTCTAACGGGTGTACCGCCACCACCGAAGCATACGATATGTCAGAGCGATTGCGCTGATTTGTTGACTCTGATACGCGCGAATCGCGATTACTTTTGCTTCGACGAGTCGGGCGACAGGAAGGAAGCGAAAAACGAGGAGAAAACAAGATCAGTAACGACGATGGATGAGGAAACAACGAGACCGACGGAAATTACCGTTCGCGAATCCCCTTGCGCTCGCAGCTTCAACAATCATCGCGGCAAAAGTAGCTTAAGAAATTTGACGAACGCGTTCGACGCCTGTGAACGAAACGACACCCCGACTAATCTCAAACCTGAATCGACAAGGGAAATTCCTCCCGAAAACTTGGATCCCAAAGGTGAACGAAAAGTGAATCGAAAATTTAACCTCGTTAATTAGTCGCTAGAAATTTAGAGAGTTTTGAGGTTATTCGTTGAGGTTTACGGTTTATGTAATAAGAATTTTTATACATAGATTAATGAGGAAATACTTTTTTATGAGTAGTGTGAGTAAACTCGGAAGTGTGACTACTTGGATTAACGATTAACTTTTTTGTACGCAGCTTCGTTGGACCCTCACTCCACGAGTTTTGAATCCCGAATTGACGAGAACACCCTCGAGGAAACATCCAAACGTTTGGAAACGACCAGAACTGCCGATTCTGTGAAAACTAGACACGTCACCTTCAAAACGCCCGAAAAAAAGTTTGAAGGGTTTTACTCGAGTGTTGGAGTCGATGAAGCGAAGAACATGACGTGGGAACAAGCTTACAGACATAAAACACACGGGATACAGTAAGTTGGAACCACCCTGATACCTTGATTACACGTTAACGAGATATTCATTTATTCACCAGCGAAACCCAAACAAACCCAAACACGATATTTGGTAATTTATCACTGAAAACAAAAAAAAAACCAAGCACGACATTCGTTGATTCACCAGCTAATCCAAACAAAGCCAAATCCGATATTCGTCGATTCACCGGTGAACCTTCTTTTCCGCAGCTACAATCGAAGCAAAACGGTCGAGGACTTTGAGGGCTTAACGTTGAAGCTCTGCCAGCGTTACATCGGCGCCGAAACCCAATCAACCTGCAATGTTTGGTTCACCAAGCAAACGCCCGGCAGTGTTAAGAAACGTAACCTTCTGGCTCGTCGCAACAACGGCCAAAGCCCAGGAAAGAGACTCAGCCACTTGGCTCGACGTAGACGCACCTTTTCCAGTGCCAATCTTCAAGTTTTGGGAATGGTCGACAAGAAACAACTCGTTCTCAATATCAAGTGAGGAAAAAAAAGCAACTGGACTTAAATAATTGATCGATACTAAAAATCCAATAATTAAATAATTGATGAAATAACGCAAGTAATGAAAATATAATGAATTTTTTATTTTTACAAAATTATAATATTTATTTTATTTTTTAATCGCGATCGAAAATTACCACTCCAGCTGCAAACATTCAAATGTAGTCTACGTTTCCTTTACAAACAATTTTTTTAAATTCTATTGCCTTCACCCTAATGTTTGGGTTTATTTGGATTAAAAAAGTGATCACCCAAGAACCGACGTTTTCCAACTAATTAAAAGCTGCGTTTTGATAAATGACCTTCTCTTTTCACAACAGGAAACCCACAATAAGAAAAGGCAAAAGTCCTAGGGGAAAAAGTCCAAGGGGAAAAAGTCCCCGCGGATCAGCCAAGAAGAGAGCAGTGTTGAGCCGGATATCACCGAGTCCTCGGAAATCAAAACTCGAAACGTCCAAGCGTGCCTTGTTCCAAAGCCCACCTGGTGATCGCGCCGGACCAAGTAATGGAACTTCCCTCGTCAATGCGAATTCCCAGCAGAGGATCAAACGAGCTCTCTTCTCGAACCCTAAAAGTGACTTGCCGTCAGTTCCCAGCACAGTCGCTGACATCAAGCGAGTGCTCACCTTTGACGAACCTAAGAAACGCAAGAGCGAGGATGACCTTGAGGGTCCCAGATGCAAGTGGGCGAAAAGCTTGTCGTTTGATTGCGCACACCTGACTGAAACAAATTCCTCCGACTCGTGGACGACGGAGAGACATTCCACCGGCAACTTTCATATCAAAACTGAGACGACGATGCAACAAGGAAAATTCGAGCTCAGCGATACGCACAGAAAGGTGGGTCCGATCGATGATTGTACAGTGTGCGTGAAATTAGCATTTCAGATATCAATATCTCGCAATTGTTATGGAGTTTTTGACGGTCCTAGATGGTTCTTGACAGTTCCTGATTTTGATATAGTTCCAGAGTGTGCTAGGACGTGAAGATCGACATAACCTCGCAAATTTTGGAACCCAGTTTTCTCATCGACATAACCTCACAAATTTACGACCCCAGTTTTCTTATCGACATAACCTCACAAATTTTCGAAACCCAGTTTTCTCATAGACACTAATATTCCTTTTTTGGTGATACCGGATTCTAAGAACCCAAACAAACTCAATATCGCGAATGCAATGTTTTTATTGGTCGCCAATAGTTCTACACTTCCCGATACTGAATAATCAATTTTCTTGTATTTGTTTTCCTGAAGCCGAAATAAACAATTACCAGTATGTTTGGGTTTGTTTGGGTTCTCAGTACCCGAACAATCGTACAGGTTTAACCTTACAAACGTAAGTAAGGTTAAGGGAATGACGAACACGCTCCTAGGCATCTCGAAATTTTTAAATCCAATTTCTCCCATACTATTTAACCGATTAGAATTATATTTATTGTGTATATGCAGAACGCTTGCTCTCAGAGGAACATGCTCGGAATTTACCAAAATTTTGAAAAAAATGGTGCAGATTGTGGTTACAAATTTTTACGTACACGTTTTGAGCTTTGTTTTATCTATTTTGATGAAGACATTGCGGAGAAATTGGTTTTCAAAAATGTTCACACGAATGTGACAAAAATTTACCACCAGAGCTCAAAATCTTATCGACCATCAAGAAAATTCAGTTCAACGATTTTCTCACGGGCGGCGCAGCGGCTCGCATTCTCCGTTCTTACCGACTGCGCTTGCATCCTTCCGAAGTATCAATATATTTTTTTACTTGTCATTTGTCACTTGTTCACTGCGCGAATACGTAACCTCCGTCGCTACGATAGCTACCGTAAGCTGCAGCAGGGAAAAATGTCGAAAAACTATTCTAGCAAGGGTTTTTCTCATTTTCCCAGTCTAATTTTGCACTTTCGGCAAAAACTCGGGCATATTCGAAATCAGCGGAAAATTTCCGATCAAATATACCCTTTTAATACTTTAAAAACGAAAAAAAAAAATTTTCGACCTCTCAGGCCCATTTTGCCGAAATCTCTAAAATCACGATATTTCAAAAGGTCGTAGAGCGAGCGCCTTATATGCTATGGGGGTTCATTTGGTGGGTTTGGAAAAGGTTTTTGCCTGACTTAAATAACGGCGTTGGATTCGCATCGATATCTCTTATAGTTTTCCCAGAAAGTCCAGTTGAAAAATGGCTTAAAAAAACGCAAAGGGGTATGTATGGAAAAATTTGCAAAAATCGATGGTCCAACTTTGAAATT
>JAPYZI010004799.1:0-15892 GCA_030523105.1 Ophioninae sp. A BG-2022a
CCGTATATGCGTAGATATATATATATATATGAATATTAGGTTGGGAAATAAATTCGTCACGATTTTGTGTTTTTTTTTTTTTTTTTTTTTTTTTTTTTTGGTTTTTTTTGCTGTTCGACAAAGTATGTAATATTCATTCGATAGAGCTCTTCCTGCTCTACGTAACGGTGCTAATCTTCTTTTGGAGTAATTCAATTTTTGATTAATTTCGATGCTTGGAAATGGAAAATATTGGGAGCAACATTTTGGACAACCAACTTAACTTTTTCAGGCGAAAAAGCTGCTGAAGCAGTCCGATAAATTTGCAACGAAGAGATTATCGAAAAAGTGAAAAGCAGGTGTCGAAAATATTTTTCCACCTACTGGATATTCAATTTCTAAGACTCGAAAGTAATAAAAATATTAAATTATTCAAAAATTCAATCGCTTTGAATAACTTATTCCCCAATCTGATATATATATATATATATATACACATAAACAAAACGAAAAACAATAAGACATGAAAAATCCTTCATTTGTGTTTTTCTTCGCTGTTTTTCTTTTTTTTTTTAATATTTCGTTTCGATCTTTAATCGATACTGACTGGAAGACATACTCTTTAAAAAATGTCATATGCTCCTGCTTGCTTGCCCAATGTATTACGATTTCCTTTTCGTGAATTCTCATCGAAGTATGACCAAAGGATTGCAGGACGGAGGTAATTTACGACGAGATAGAACGCGACGACCAAAAGTACTAAATTTCTTTATCTAGATCTTGATAAAAATCAAAAAAGTGAGAAGAACCGATGAAGGAACAAAATTCGGAGTTTGTTTCAACAATAAATCTAAAGACTAAAAGAATGACTCGTACGTTGTTGATCGATCAAAAACCGGTAACAAAAAAAAAAGAAAAACGAAAAAATAAACCCTAAAAAAACAGAATTTCCGAAAAAATATCCACTGTTATAAATGAGAGTCGCGTTGTAATACTGCAGGTCTTAAAATCTCCCAGCTAACCCACAATTGTTTAAAACAATAATGATAACTATTTATTTTTTCTGTGAAAAAAAAAAACAAATTATTTTCAAAAACGTTTCACATCCGGAAAACGATGGCGAATCGCCTGTCCTTTTCTCGTATATTTTTTTTTTTTTTGGAGGATTGTGCATTTTGTTTAAACGTATTCGTTCAAACACTTCGAGTAATAGAATCGATGGACTCTTTTTTTTTTTCAGGTACAGAAGTGCCGTAGGGCAGCTCGCGTAATTTCGAGCTTAAAAATTTCGAGCGTGAAATTACGCGAGAGGACCGCCGCATACATTGGTAAGCGATACAGATATGATAGATATTTAATTCGAGAAACATTATAATACATATATATGTATATATACATATATATATATAAATTTATTATATATACTAAATATATATATATTACATATGTATATTATACATAATAAATATATATTTATTTTATATTTATTATATATACGTACATATATATATATATATTATTTTTTTGTTGCATATTTAACGTAAATGAAGGTTTGTGCACAACTAACCTTTCCGCGACTCGTAAGTCTGTATTCACGAGAGAGCGCCGGCCCTTTGATAAGGGTGCTCGCGAATTTGACCCAGGTGCCTACGCTGCTTCGCTGTACCTGTTCCCCAACATAGAAATGTGAGTAATCGTACTCGCCAAGGCATTTTCTTTTAACCAATATTCCATAGCCGTTCGCTATCCACCAATATCCGAGTCTGTAATTACGCACTCGTGTATATTTCTTCGCGTTTCCTTTGATTTTCATATCATTGATTTCGTGGTCAGAAAAACTCGAGAATAACGAAAGACACGAATTTTTTTCTTTTCTCTCGTCGGTACCGAGCATGAGTCGCGAGATGAATTTCGTGTTTTTTTTTTGTTCACGTGGTATAAAAGGAGAAGACTTTTTTTTTTTTAACGAAAATGTAGATTTTGTTTTTCGAAATTTTCAGCGGTAATAAAATGAACCGAGAAAAGTTTTTTTTTTTAATTTTCTAGCGACTCACGAACGGTATTAATGGCACAAGCGCGAACGCGTGCGATTCGGCAACAACGATCAATATTTATAAAACGACATTTTCGATAATCGGGCTTTAAAAAAAAATCAACTTTTCTCGTATTATTGCCAAATCGCGGAAGCGCATACGCGAAACGTATACAAATATCAAAATATCCAGAAACGAAGAAAAAAAAAAGAGATATATTCGATAAAATTAGCGATCGATCGTTGTTTCTCTGATCAGCGATCGTACTCGTGAATTCGGTTGAATTTTACGTGTCATCGAGTCCACTATAATCGTTGTATCTATTTTTTTTTGTCCTTCGTTCGTTCGTTCTCGTATCCGGTTTTCAAAGTTCGAGTTAAGGGCATAACGAACAGGGCTCCGTCCACTTGGAAATTTTGAAAGCACTATTCTCTCAAACGGCTGAACCAATTGGTACGAAATTTGTTGTGTGCATTGAGGACGATGGCACAGAGGGGCCCCCGGTCGTCTTTTTTGGATGAAAACGTTTTATCCTTGAGAAATCGCGGTTTAAAACGTTTCGACTATCTCTCTCGCACTCGTGTGTCACGTGGTAATGTTCGTCATATCCTTAACCAAATCTAAAGCGCAACTAAAATCGACCGTTTGTCTCATCGTAATAACAACAAAGAGTATTACAATTAAAACGTAGACAATTGCGCCCGGTGGTTCGTCGATGTTGCGGATCAAAATTTACGTCTATGAAACTTCGTATATATCTTTCTTAAAAAAATAAAATTAAATAATCGATATTAAAAATAATTATAAAATATAATGTACACGATTGTGGTAATCGACTCAATGTTACGGTCAAAGACTATCCGTTGGAGAACCCAAACAAACCCAAACAAGGGTTTTTCTTTTTTTTTTTTTAAGGTTTGATCGTTATGATTTATTTTCATTTCGGAGTTAGACCGAAGTATTTCTCGTGCAACGTCTAGTCTTCGATACGCCTTAAATACCTACAAGTATACGCTAGAACCGTCAGTCCTGAAAAAAACGCAGTTGTTTTGGTCCCTGGGTAGTTTTCTCTCTTTTTCCCCTATGCCTAAAACTGCCTGCCTAAAGAAAAAAATAGCCTACCTCTACCTATCACCGGCAAAAAAAAAAACGTTAGTCGATAATAAAAGAGGAGCAAAAATGAGAGGGGTAGGGGGAAGGAGGGGGAAATTGTTAAAGTAACTAGGATGGACGAAACTTCATCGAGGAAACATCCCAAAGTATTATTCGTTTCGTTTCGTTGGACTGGCCTGGTGGTATTGATTAATGGCCGATGTTAGAAAAAGAAACAAGCTGGTTTATTATTTTCAGGTTCTTCACGAGGCGTTCCGTACTTCGGAGGCCTGACGTTATCCAATTTGAGATTCTAGAGTAGAGTACTTAGTAGTGTTGATCGGTAGGTATTATTAATGGCTTCGCATTGGATCGCAAAAGAACGAAATTAAAAAAAAAAAAAAAAAACAAACAAACAAAAGAAAAATTACGAAAAGAAACGAGTAAAATTGAAAGCAACGAAAAAAAATCAGAGAGAACGGTTTACAAACGTTAATACAAATGCAACGTAGCTAAATTTCAATAATAAGTTATTACCGTGTGATCGAAAAATAATTGTAAAAAAAAAGAAAAACATCTCCCAACAAATATGGCGGGTTTTGGTGAGAAATAAAATTAGTACGTATGGAGGGAATAAAATAAAGGGTTTTCGGTTCGAAGTATAATCACTAAAAAAAAAAAAAAAAATTAAACGAACATAAAATCTCTGGCGAACCGAAAAAAGGAAAACGAATAATGGGAAAAATAATTCGATATAAAAAAAATCTGCAAAAGCTAAAATTCTAACATTGGCTAGCCTGCTAATTTCAATAAATATAAATATATATATGTTTATTCATATATACGTGGGCGCGTTAACGACACGTTTTAAAAACTACAAACAACGAATGGCCTTTGATTGTTGCATTGAGTAATGCACGAGAATGTGCTGCACGACTGAACGCGATACCTGAGAGCACGGATGCCCTGAGAACCGCAATTTATGCGTAGAGTATATTTTTTCGTTTGGTATTTTAAAAAGACGAATGAAAAAAAAAAATAACAATAATACTAATAAAATCAAATAAAATCAAATAAAATCAAATAAAATCAAATACAAATGAACAACGTTCCTTAAAGGTATAGTCGAGTATAAGATCGCTTTCATTTACGATAGCATATAAAGTCATTGCTGAGATAATAACGGGAATACTTTTTTTTTTTTTTTTTTCGTTATCGCGGAGAATACGGACTTTTTCTTGTGTTATCCCACTGCCAATTGTGTGATGCTCGACGTATCGCTGAAAATAGTTCAACTGACTTTGTTACCATGACACTTAACACCAATGTTTCATACAACATTTCAATTACACAATTGCAAAATACAGATCGACTTCGTGTACACGAGTTTATTCGTGTGTATGTTTATATGTATATATATACACACACACGCTTAAATATATACAAGTGTACACGTTCTGTCTTATAATCGCACAGCTCCCAACCCGAGTTCGTAAAAATTTCAGAATAACGGTATAAATAAATTTTTAAAACCGACCCGGAAAAATTGATTACAAAAAAAAGAATACTAAAAAAATACTCGATCGAGTGAACCTCGTGTTTGTAGCTTTGCAAGAGTAAAAAAAAGATGCTGAATTCTTTATAAAAAAAAATATGTCGCTCTTTTCAAAAGTTTTTCAAAGTTTTTATAAGGTTTCAAGTTTCGAAGTTTAAAAAATTTTTCGCGTTTAATATTTTTTAAAAGTTTTCAAAGATTTCTTTTTAAAAGTTCTTTTTTAAAAAAGTTGTCGAATTATTTTTCAAACAAGATTTTCAGTTCTTTTTAAATAAAGATGTTGAATTACTTATAAAAAAAAAAAATGTTAAATTATTTTTCAAACTAGATTTTGAATTCTTTTTCAGAAAAGATGATGAATTATTTATCCAAAAAAGATGCTGAATTATTTTTCTACAAAGATGTTGAACTCTGTCGAAAAAAAATATGTGTTTTTCGATTAAAAAGTGATTACGGATTTTATCGCTAAGCACGTACAAAAGACAAACGGGTAAACCGGTTAATCCAAACTTTTAACCCGGCCCTGATACGCGTAACTTTTCGACTAGTATATGTGTCACCATCCTAGTTTTGCTATAATGATTCTTCTTCTACTTTTCGTCTTTACTGTAGCAAAACTGTTATATATACATATATTTATATTTAATTGTAATATTCGAGTTTTCCGATTCCCCTCTCTGTCTCTCTCCTATTTTTTTCTCTGCGTCTCTCAAACGCTGCGCCTGAAAACTCCCGTACTTTCGTTCCGGCGATAACAAACGTGCAATCGTGAAGATTAAAGACATGGAATAAAAATAGAAAAAAAAAAGAAAAAAAAAGAAACAGAATGCAAGGATTAGATGTAATTCCGGCGAGATACAGCGTTAAGGGGTTACCCGCAAAATGGCACCTGCACAATTACAAAAATGAGAGAGAATAGAAAAAAGAAGAAGGAATTTTCATGGCGTTTCAACAATGTAAAGTTCCAACTCCAGCACTCGCCCTTTGCTCTTGTCTCCGTTGCGCGTTCCCGTCTGATATTTCATCGCCCGGATCTCTTTCCACGTGTATAAAGTACGCACGTAACGGAGTCTGATTTACGTTAACGCAAAAAAAAAGAAAAAAAAGAAAAAAACATAACAAAAGTAGCCTTTGCAAATCGGCGACTAGGAAATGACTGATTCGACGACGATTCGATCTCCTCAAGGCGAAAAAGAAAAAAGAGAAGAAACGGAGAATGAAGCGCGAGCGAGTGGTTGGTGAGAAGGAAATAAAAAAAGAGAGAGGGAGAGAGAGAGAGAAAGATGTACGGAGAGAACATACGAATGTAAACAAAAACGTAATATAAAATTAGTAAAAATCCTAAAAACGCGGATATACCGAGAAACCAAAAAAAAAAAAAAAATAAGTCACACGCGCGAATTCTGCGGTTACGGAGCTCCGAATATTCTCAAAAACGCAACGAGAGAAAATCTCGAATTTCATCTCACAGAAGCACAATTCAAAAAATCCTCTTCTATTTTTACCTCCATCCGAGCTTCCCTCCAATTTCGATGAATTTTCGTAAATTCCTCCCGAGACGAAAAAAGAAAAAAAAAATGTTTTCACGATCCTTAACCAACAAAAAAACGTGCTAACCAGCGTCCCATTAACAATTAAATAAAATACGGTCCTTCCTCATTTGCAATCGGGCCTAAAAAGAATACCCCAAGGAAAAAACGGTAACAAATTATTCCAGAAATTTGCCCAGATATTAAAAAAAAAATCTGTCGCAGCTCCTTAGCCGACGAAGTCGTACGTGGGACGAAAATACTTCCCCTGGCCCTTAATCCTCAGTGTACCCGATTCAGAGAGCAGAGTAAGACGGTTTTAATAATACGTAAAAAAAAAAAAAAAAAAAAAAAAAAAAAAAATAAACATCGATGGTACACACGCGCGCTCTCGTATCGCGGCGTACAAATAAATCGTAAAATAATAATAATAACAATAATCGTAATAACCATAACAACAGCACTAATAATAATAATAATAAAAAATAATAATAATAATTAAATAATAATCGTAATAATAATAATAAAAATAATAATCGTAATAATAGTAGAAATAAAACTGACGATTCGTAAAGATCGGAACAATACGATCGTTCGGCTCGCTTTCTTAAGGGGCTACGGTGGCAAAAAGATAAAACGTTGGTACTGAAGGACGTAAATAGTGCAAGCGTTATAAAGAAGAACTCGGGCTCGAGCCCAGGGTCAGCGAGCAAACAACCCACCAGAATGATCAGCAGTGGCGTACTCGGTGAGCAACGGGGATGCAGCTAGCGCCGCGTAGTTAGCGTAATCGGCGTACGGTGTGTAAATGAGACCGTGAGGATCACCGGCCGAGAGCAATGATCCGGGTGGGCCCGAACCGTTCAGGAGTGACGCTGCGGTTGTCGGTACGGTTATCCTAGGGGAGAGAATCAACGGTGCCCCCAATGGTGCATTCTGGGTTCGCATTTGCGTACCCAGGCCTGGTAGAAGACGCTGCGTTTCGGCGGCGGCTTGCGCCACGCGCCTCCATTCCTCGTCGCAGGCTGCAATGTCGAAAGCTGGACTCACTCTTTAGGCTGAACTCGGTACGAGACCGCCGGGAACCACTTTTTCTCAAATGTGCTTTCGGTTATCCAAACACCCCGACGAACTCAAATAAACTCGGAATCGGACAAGAATACTTGGGTGGCTGACCGGTTAGCTCGAAAAATCCAAACAAACGCAAAATCGGACAAGAATAATTGGATGGGTGATCGCTTAGCTCCAAAAAACCCGAAAAACCCAAACAAACGCGAAAATGACGGAGTCGGATAACAATATTAATATGGACGACCGCTTGGATCTAAACACCCCAATAAACTCGGAATCGGACAAGAATACTTGGGTGGCTGACCGGTTAACTCGAAAAATCCAAACAAACGCAAAATCGGACAAGAATAATTGGATGGGTGATCGCTTAGCTCCGAAAAACCCCGACATACCCAAACAAACCCAAACAAACCCAAACAAAGACCGAATTGGACAAGAATAGTTGGATGGATGACCGCTTAGATCCAAACACCCCAATAAATCCGGAATTGGACGAGAATACTTGGATGGGTGATCGCTTAGCTCAGTATGGACTCGCGAGCCAAACGCAAACCCAAACAGACCCAAACAAATCCGAATAAACCCAAACAAACTCATAATCGCGGTAAATAAAAATATACGTTCGCGGTAAATAAAAATAAAAGTGATGAAAAAATAAATTAGCCTGATTACAGCAAGAGAAGAAACGGACATCCCACTTCCGACTATTTACCTTGAGATCGTTGGATGAGAATGAGATTTATCGAGATCGTCCGCCGAGTGATTTAATCGATTACGTAACAAATGAGAATTCGTCCACGCGGGGTAAAGTGGACAAATACGCGGCAGGATAATCTCCAGGGAGGTCTGAATCGTAAAGCCCCGTTGAACGTTTGTTTAATAATATTTACCTGCCGCAGCTGCAACCTTCGTGTTAGAGTCTCTGTACGTGCCGTTTATTATCGCAAGCTCCATGAGCTGCCTCTTCTTTAATTCGTCCTCGCCATCAGCCTGCTAACAATCGACATCACCGTCAGGATCTCGACGGAATTCCGACTCGGGGTCGCCTCGATTTCAATTATTTTATTTGGGTCGTTAAGTACTGAATTAGATTGAAAGAACTCTTAACTTTAATATTAAATGAATTATTTAACTTTCAATAAGTTTTAATAAATTATTTAGTTTTAAATAATTTAAAATAAATTATAATACGAATGTAGTCAAAATAAAGCATCGTTAATACTACTGTTGACTGAAACGTCAGAGTAGCCTAACTCATAAAAATATAAACGATGATTTGATGTGGATTGTGAAAAAGAATAATTAGAACTGTCTCACCACGGGCACGAGAAGCTTCTTGACTTCCTCGACTGCGCGGGCGAGTTTGAGGGTCGCACGGTTCTCGGTGTCCTCGACCGTCAATAAAACGTGAAGCTCGTCCGTCAAATGCTCCCAATTTGGTTTGCCTCGATTTTGCTCCTCCTGTTCGAACATTGTTTTTTTTTTTATCATTAATTATTCGATTCGATTCGAATAAACGAGACGATAATTGAGAAATAAAGGATCAATTATTTTCTTTCGTCTTCACGTACGTTCGAATAACTGAAACTCAAAAAGTTCTCGCTAAATAATTGGGAAATTATAAAATCGAGGATGGTCGAAAAAGTCGTGTATAAGGAATAATTTTAGGCGATACAGGTCTGTTTTTTTTTATGGAATGGTAGTGCACTTTGTACAATTAAAATGCAACGATGATGCACTTTTTTCTGAGCCCTTTATTTTTATTGACATTTAAAATTTGTTTGGGTTTGTTTGGGTTTGCTTGAGTGCAACGAAAATTCCTTTATTTTCTAAGGCCTTTATTTTTATTGGCATTGAAAATTTGTTTGGGTTTGTTTGGGTGCAACGAAAATTCCTTTTTTTTCTAAAGTCTTTATTTTTATTAACATTGAAAATTTATTTTCAAAATTTGTTTGGGTTTGTTTGAGTGCAACGAAAATTCCCTTTTTTTCTAGACCTTTATTTTTATTGACTCTGAACATTTGTTTTCCGAATTCGTTTGGGTTTGTTTGGATGAATCGAAAATTTCTTTTTTTTCTACGGCCATTATTTATATCGACATTGAAAATTTGTTTTCAAAAATAGTTTTCAAAAAAAATGTTGAGGAATGCAGACAAAGCCGTTTATTTTAATAGTGCTTCGACGATACGAATATTGATAGACGTTCAATAAAGATGACTATCGACAGGATCGTTACCGCTTTGAGCACACCATAAAAAAAAAAAAATTACATAACACAACGCAGTGTATAACGTGAAACGAAATAATAATACGAAATAACGATGAGTAACCATTCAAACGAAGAGATTCGCCATTACATTTACTTACAAGGTCCCAACTTCAATTTCCACAACCGCAGCGTGAAAAAAATCATCAATGTTGATACAGTAAATAAGAGGTACATAAATATATCAATTTCCTTCGAAAACTTCTCGAATAGTTATTTTCTCACGATGATTATTATTATTTTTAAATGTACATATAGTATATTTCAATTTTCAGACTCAACAAATTATAGATAAACAGTTGATTGATCAATCCTCTAATTATTTATTTAATCGACAAACTTTTTTTCTGTGCATCCACGAATTTTTTCCGTATCACAAGATTTACGAGAATTCTCGTACAGAGTACGATATCGAGTTTTATGCCTGGCCAGGAAAAATTCGTGCGACAGATTTAAGACTGTGAATAAAGTGTCTGCGGTTGAATTTCCAAGCGCACCTGACTAAACACACGTCGTCGAGTATTAGTTTTATCGCTCGGCGAGTGAGCCGTTGCATCAATATGAACGACAGTGCAATTGAAATTTTGCATGACCTTTTTCGTTTAGGCCTCTTTTTTTTATGCTCCCGTCAACGCGTTGTATTGTTATTTTAAGAAAATTATTTTATATTATTATATGATATAATATATTTAATATATCAAAATATACATACAACTATTTATATCATTAAATGTTGTATTTAAATATATAACATATAAATTATTATTTAAATACAATAAATTGTATTTAAAATATGTATAATGTACGTAATAATTTATAATAATTATTGCATAATTATATATATATATAATAAATACAATAATTTAAATACAATTTAATAATTGCATTTTTAAATAATATATTATATAAAAATTATAAAAATCCATTAGTAATAAATATAATCATAATTTTAATATATTAAAATATATTAAATTATTTAAAAAACATATACGCGTGTGTTCTTTCGTTCGATCGTAACTTACCTTCTTTTTGTCCCGCATTGAACCCTTTCCTCGTACCATGATCTTGCAACCAGTCTCTTGTTCTAATTGTTTCGCCGTCATGCCCCGGGGCCCCAGAATCCTTCCGACAAAGTTGAACTGTAAATAATAAACAAATATAAAAAAAATAAAAATCAACTGTATTGAAACAAACAGCCTGGGATAATCAGCCAATAATATTTACGTAACAATAATTCAGTTTTTATAATTATTTCGTCACTATTTTTCTTTCGGTTTTTCATTGCTATCAGTATTGTTGTGATACTAGAGTGAAAAATTATTTATTATTTCAACGTCTTTATCGTTATTATCATTTAATATAACATTATTGGATATCGAATGGTCAAGCCCAATATGGCGTTTCATCTTATCAATCCGATATGACAATGATACCGTCCAACAACCGGATTCGACGATTCTAACGATGCTGTTCGATTGGCTCAATTATAGGCGATATCGTAAATGATGATTTCCAATAGAAGGCGAACGTTTTGCGGTGCGATTGAAGACCGCTGATAAGAGCGTCGGACGAGATGGCCAGATAAACGTAATCGTTCGGAATAACCGATGATTCGTATCAATTTTTTTCAACGATGCGGCCTATTGATTGGAACGATCGGTGAAGATGCTTAGCCATCCAAAATGACCATGGATAGTTATCTTTCTTATTATTACGATGTCCGCCATCAAATGTATAATAACAGTTGCGATTGGATCGGTGATCCAGAGATCAACGATAGTTCCTCCCTCGAAATGATTACGCGCAGAATGCGATGAAATCTTTTTCTCTTTTTCTTTTTTCACGACTGTACTTTCGATTAACTCGAAAATCATAAACAGGATTTTTTCTATGAGAATAAAATACATTGGAATCATACAAAATACAATAAAATACATTGATCATTTGACTAATTAAATTTAAGTATTTGAATGTATTTTTAATAATTCTTAAATAATAATAATTTAATAATTTAATAATTTAATAATATCAATAATATACTTAATTTAAGTATTTTAATGTACTCTTAATGTTAACTTTAATGTGAATGTAATTTTAACACTATTATTTTTTCAAAACCATAACATTAAAATTGAAGTTCATAATTTCATTTTAATGTATTTTAATGAACATTTAATTTTTATCTTAACTTTATTTTCAATGTAAAGTTAACTTTAATTTTAATGTATTTTACTTAATGAAATTAATACAATTTTTAGTTAATAAAGTTCATAAAAATACATTGAAAGAAGTTAAATTAAATAAATCATTTTATCGGAATAAAATAAAATGAAACTCGACGGAAATTTTTACGTGATTCGAAAAGCCTAGATAGAACAAGACCGAGCCTTTCTCCCACAAAAAAGCAATTTCTTTTTTCGCAAAGCGAAATCGAACTATTCTCAAATGTATCCGTATAAAAAAAAGTAAAAAAAAAAAAAAGAAATATCCTTCGATGCTGCACCATAAAACGGTTACCGCTCCATAAGTGCGGCAACATTTCCGCGAACCCCAGTAATAATGGAGAATTGATGTTGCTCGCGTCAAGATTGGCAAGAAAAGTCCGTTTCTCTCGGATCAAACACTTTCCCGAGATCGAGACCGGCCGTATAAAGAATTCCCGTTAACCGTATCGACAATTTATGGCACACCTTTCGAACACTAAATTCCCTACGTGAGAATACACCTCGGTTGGTCTCTCGGGTGTCACGTTTTGTTCATGCAACAAACATTTTTTTTTTTCCATTAAGGACCGAGATACGTACGAGACGATATACATATAGCTGATTGCAACCGGAGAACCAGGAATATTCCAGCAACGTACTCGACAGACAAGATGTGTTGAAATTTTTTTTTTTTTTTTGCAATGTTAATACTTAATATTTATTCGACAGAGTTCTTCCCCCTCTGGAAAACTGTGGTAATCGTTTTTTCGAGTAATTTAATTTGTTTATTACTTTCGAGGCTTGGAAATGGAGTATTAGAAGCAACATTTTCGACACCTGCTCTTCTTCGCTCTTCATCCAGGCGAAAAAGCTGCCAAATCAGCCCGATATATTTGCAACATCAAAAACATTGTCGAAAATGCGAAAAGCAGGTGTCGAAAATGTTGCTTCATCACCTTCTGGATATTCAATTACCAAGCCTCGAAAGTAATTTTAAAAACGAAATTCCTCAAAAAGACGATTAGCACGGTTTTGTAAATGAAAATAACCTCACCCGAATGAATATTACACGCTGTGCCAAACAGCAAAAAAAAAAAAAATCGTAAAACAAAAGAAAATATAAAACCGCTACGAAAGTATTCCCCAACCTGATATATGCGCGCATTGACGTACAGGCTTTAAGCAGAGGGAACAACGGAGAGAAGCTCACCCGTACAGAACTCGGCAAGATCGTTCTCGAGAGAGCGAAATTGTGAAGCGGAGAAGCCATCTATTTTTGTACCACGCCCAAAATAGAAACTGACTATACGAGAGTTTTGTGCTGCTTTTCCTTAGCCTGCTTCCAAACTGATTCCCCTTGCCCTGACGGCCCTCAAAATTTTGCACCCTCTCGAGCTAACAAGATCGTCCACTGCTCACGGGATATTTGACCGTCACAAACAAACCCAAACAAACCCAAACAAAGTGAAACCAAAACAAACCCAAACCCAAAGAAGCCCAAAACCAAACAAGCCCAAACCCAAACCCAAAGAAACCCAAACCGAAACCTAAAACAAACCCAAAAAAAAACCTAAGCACACCCTAACCCAACCAAGCCCAAACCCAAACCTAAAACAAACCCAAACCCAAACAAACGCCAACCCAAACACACCCTAACCCAAAGAAACTCAAAACCAAATAAACCCGAACCCAAACAAACACAAACCCAAACCCACCCAAACAAAGGAATCTCCATTCTCCAGAATTTTCCAGATCTGACCGATGAAGACGAACACGACTAACTTTTTCATCCATTATTTTGCGATGTTCGTTACCAAAAAACACGAGCTCGCAATCTTTTTTTTTTTTTTTTTCTTCATTTTCTTGCCAACTGACGAGATATCTCTGGTGGCTCAACGAAGCAAATCGAAAGAGACATATATATATATATGTCACAATGCGTAGGCGGACTTCTATCGTTGGCTGCCTCCCCCCCCCCCTTCAATCCTTCTCGGCTATGATCGCGTATTATACCTACGTGCGACGTGCTTTTTTTTCATCTTCTTCTCTCTCCATCTCCGTTATAGCTCGACCCTAATACGTTAACCAAAATGACGCGGAGATAAAAAAAACCTCGCGTTCGAGCCTCCTTAACTGTGAAGAGTCTACTCGTGGCAGGCCTCGTTAAAATTTTCTGGGACCAGAAAAAGCCGCGTGAAATAATCCCACGCAGAGAAAGGGAGGGTAATAAAGAGCGAGGGAGGGGAGGGAGAATAAAGGAAGAGAAAAAGGCTATCTCTTGATAGCTCTAACGGCTGATATTTCCCTGTGTGGGGCCTGAGATGCACCGATTGCCAGAAAGATACAGGAGGGCTTGATCACTATTTATATGAATTAGACACGATGATGCTGCCTACATTTGTTTTATCTTCATTTTTGGATTTTGTATTATCAACGGATATAGTGATATTCTATGGTACATTTTGGTCGGGTCCCAATGACCGAGTACTCTTATTAAAAACGTGGGCTCTTTAAAAGTTGAAATTGTATTTTAAAAAAATCATTGTTAAAGTTCGTATCGTTACTGAGTGACGAAAATGAGATTTTCTTTTTTGCCTCTCCATTATTTGTCTCATTAGCCAAAGTGGCTTTTGGGTTTATTTGGGTTACAACTCGAACCAAAACAAACCCAAGCAAATTTCGTGGTTCGAATATCATCGGGAGTTCGAAAATAGATAGAACAACCTTCGAAATATTTCTCCGGTGAAACGAAACGTTTTCTAATTACAAAAATAACTTCTACTTATGTTCCCAAGATTCGAATCTCGAAAAAGACGAAAATCAAAAAATATAGTTGAAAATTAATCAAACAAAAATTGGAAAATTGAAAGAAAAGTTTACGAATAGTGAAATGAAAGGAAATTAAGTTACACTTGCCCCAAACCTAAACAAACCCAAACAAACGCGACTAAATTGCATTATTTTGTTGTATTGACAATTCGAAGCAAGAATTAACCAATATTCGCAATAATAACGACTACTTTTTTCCGATTACGAATTAAAAAAGAAAAACCAAAATTTACTCACGTCGGGATGTTCTTTGACGGGTACGTAAACTTTTTCCGTTAATGTCATGATGTCGCCCTCGGGTTCCGGAAGTATCAGCGGTTCCTTCTTAACTCCGCTGATCTGAAAGAGGCTGGCGCGTACTTTCGAGATTTCTGTAACGAGAAAGAATACGGGACATTGTTAGTTGAAAATGATCATGGATCAAGGTCATCATAGAAATGTAAAAAAAAAAAAAAATTTTTCAAATACACCTCGGATTGACCAAATTGTTTATCGACGGGCACCAACGAATTATCCATTTATCAGTGGAATACAGAATCGGGGAATTATTTATTCTTCCGAACTGACGGATATTAAAAATAATAAAAATATTTTGACGTTGAACCAATTGAGTATTTCTAGAATCCACCAGATTGAATTCAGCCTGACTGGCAGCGTTTATAGTTCTCGGGAAAAAAAAACTTCGCCACCAAGTGGCAAAAAAAGAAGAACGAAAAAAAGTAGGGGAGGCCGGGGTTCAACGCACCCCGGGTAAGTTCTTACGACAGGAATAGCACTGCGAAAAAAAGTGATAGCATTAAGTGCAACGCGTGAAAATTATAAATTTCAAGGAGATGATTGGTGAATTCGCTTTCGGACAAAAAGAGTCTTCGATAAGCGAAGGTAAGAGGGCCAAACTTTTTTTTTTTTCGATTCTGAAATAGTCTTGAGAGTCTATGCAATCGAAAATTTTCAGCTGATTACGAATATCACCGAATTTCCGTCGAAAGCATTGCGTGCAGTAAAAAAATCGTGTTTTTAGACATTTTTTACGATTTTTTCATGGAAATTTTGGGTTTTGGGGAAAATGAATGGTATATTCGTATTTAGGGGATAAAGTTACATCGAAATGGAGCAATAAAAAAAAAATTAAAAATCAAAAAAAAAATTCAATTTTTGGGCGAAATTTTTTTTTTCACTAAATCATGGATAACTTTTTTTCCTTTGGGATTTGGCCCTCTACTTTGGGCTAAATATCTTCGTTATGATTTTATCTTCAAATTGCTTTTTTAATCATTAATATCCGATGGTTTTTCGATTTTTGGCAGAATTTCAAAGTCGGACCATCGATTTTT
>JAPYZI010004800.1:0-12415 GCA_030523105.1 Ophioninae sp. A BG-2022a
TGATTTTTCGATTTTTGGCAGAATTTTAAAGTTGGACCATCGATTTTTGCAAATTTTTCCATACATACCCCTTTGCCTCTTTTTTTGCGATTTTTCAAGCGGACTTTCCGGGAAAACTATAAGAGATATCGATACGAATCCAACGCCATTATTTAAGTTAGACAAAATCCTTTTCCAAACCCTCCCAATGAAAGTCGATAGCATAGGAAAAGCTAATCCTACGACCTTTTGAAATCTCGTGATTTTTCAGATTTCAGGAAAACGGGCCTGGGAGGTCGAAAAAATTTTTTTCCCGTTTTTAAAGTATTAAAAGGGTGTTTTTGATCGGAAATTTTCTGCTGATTATGAATATCGCCGAGTTTTTTCCGAAAGTGCAAAATTAGACTGGGAAAATGAGAAAAACCCTTTCTACAATAGTTTTTCGACATTTTTCTCTCGTAATGTTGGGTTTTCGGGGAAATAAATGGTATATTCGTGTTCAGGGGACAAAGTTACATCGAAATAGACTAATAAAAAAAATATTCAAAATCCAAAATTTGTTTGGACTTTTGGGCGAAAAAAGTTTTTTCACTAAATCACGGATAACTTTTTTCTCTTTAGGATTTGGAACTCCACTCCATGCTCAATCTCTTTGTTATGATTTTCTCTTCAAAATGCTTTTTCAATCATTAAAATCCGATGATTTTTCGATTATTGGCAGAATTTCAAAGTTGGACCATCGATTTTCGCTCTTTTTTCCATACATACCCCTTTGCTTCTTTTTTTGCGATTTTTCAAGTGAACTTTCCGGAAAAACCGTATGAGATATCGATACGAATCCAACGCCATTATTTAAGTCAGGCCAAAACCTTTTCCGAACCCACGAAATGAAAGTCCATAGCATAAAAGAAGCTCACCTTACGACCTTTTGAAATTTCGTGATTTTTGAGATTCTGGGAAAGTGGCCGGGGAAGACGAAAATTTTTTTTTTTCCGTTTTTAAACTTTTAAAAGGGTCTATTTAATCGGAAATTTTCCGCTGATTACGAATATGCCCGAGTTTCTGCCGAAAGTGCAAAATTAGACTGGGAAAATGCAAAAAACGTTTCTAAAATATTTTTTTGACATTTTTCCCTGCTGCAGCTTGCGGTAGCTATCGTAGCGACAGAGGTTACGAATTCGCGCATGGAACAAGTGACAAGTGACAATTCAAAAAATATATTGATACTTCGGAAGGACGCAAGCGCAGTCAGTAAGAACGCAGAATGCGAGCCACTGCGCCGCCAGTGAGAAAATCGTTGAACTGAATTTTCCTGACGCTCGATAAGATTTTGAGCTCTGACGGTATATTTTTCTCACATTTGTCTGAAAACTTTCAAGAACCAATTTCTCCGTGATTTCTTCATCAAAATCGAGGAAACAAAGCTCAAAATGTGTACTTTTCACCGCTTCAGAGGCTCGGGAAATTTGTGAAAGTGCAATACGATGAATTGTACGATCAGCGATTTATTATACAAAAAAAAAGAATTCTTCAGAATGATTTAAAAAAAAAATCTTTTGCACCAGGATTTTTAAAAATTCAAATTTTGACCTTATTTTTTCTTACTTTATCGTTCCCAAATAAAATAACCATAACGAAACGGTCTATCCCTAATTTCGTCACGGATTTTCAGGAATGAAAGAACATACTTCTAATTTGCACTTTCCCACCGTAATCTGCGGGTACATCGGTAAGTGGTCGTGCTACGTAGCAGGATTGGAAACTATATATGGTACGACACACGCATTGAAATCTCCCATACTGTCGGAATATTTCTGCGGTATGAGGTCTCGACTCTTGAGGCACGTTAATCGTCCCTTTGCTCGTATGAATTCTTTTATTTCAATGTACGTACATAAGCATACACACACGAATATGATATACATATAACAATTATATAGAAACCAAAATATCTTAAAAAATGTGACTTTTCAAAAATATAAAACTTGGACGTTTGTTTGGGTCGGCGATTTTTTAATATCGACAATATAAAATGGTAAATAATGATAATAATATTATTTAATAAAGTTTATTGACCGTAAGAAAAATTTGTATTTTGTTTTATTCCAAAAACGAAATGGCAAATAATGGTAATAATATTACTTAATAAAGTTTATTGATTTTAAAGCTGACTTAAAATAATAACTAATACGTAAAACAAAAATATACTTATAAAGTTTATTAATATATATATATATCGGGTCTTGTAGGAATTTCTGTCCGTTTTTTAAATAAAAAAAATACGCATTTTTCTTATCGTTTATTAACTTTGTGAGATAATATTATTATTAATATAAATTAATATAAATGAATATTTTTGAGGGTAAGAAAAATATGTATTATTCCTAATTCTATTTTTCTTACCGTCAATAAACTTTATTAAATAATATTATTGTCATTATTTGCCATTTCGGGTATATATTTATATTTATTTATATATATACATATATAAATATAAATATTGTATTTATACATAAAACCACATATATACAAGTAGGTACAAAATGGAGTAACACGTAACAACATGTCTTCTCTCTGATGCACGTCAGCACACACGCAGACCCACACACAGGCGATGTGTCACTTTTTTGCAATCACCCTTCCTCTTCTTCTTGGCTGTAATTCGTTCCAGGAAACGATTGAAAAGTACGGTACGTTAGGTTGCATCAGGAAAGTTGTAAACGATTTCACGTATGTAATATAAAGTAATGTAAAGTGTAAAATTATATTAGAAGGAATGTATCCACGTGTTGCGGTGGAAAAAGATCCATGCCAGAAATCAACGTCTCGGGGGTTTGAAAAAACAACAACAAGAAAAAAAAAGTAAGAACGTACAACTCGGAAACGATAATGATTAGCTAACGAGCTGTACGCGTATCTCGTATGCGTATCTCGCAAATGCGAAGCTGTAATACTTCAAATCCAACATTCCGATTATATAAACTTTTCATGGGGATTGGTACCGCGAAGTAGTAATATGTTATGGTTTGACGTGAAGAAACATGGAATCAGCTGTGTTTTAAGTCTCGGACGATGTTGCAGATTGCAGTCGTTCGAGCGCAATGAAAATTAACATTTTTACTTTATGGTCGAATGTTTTTTGGCTCTGGACTACGAGAAAGATTCATTTTTTATATGTTGTTGTAGTGGAGTTTGAATATCTTTATTTGTGCAAATAAATAAATAAAAACGAAATGCTTTGGGTGAAAATAAAATTTAAAAAATAAATAAATGAAATTCATAGATCTATTAGATTTGTATGTAGATTTGAATTTTTATATCAAAATTGTATATATTTATTTATATAAAATATAAAAAAGCTTTTTTTCGATTTATGTAAAATATTTCCATAAATTTGCATTTATTCTAAAATCAAATGGTAAATATTTAATAGTTGACTAACACGTACATGAATATTATAATCAATGATGAAAAAAATTATTTCGAAATCTACAATAATTTCGAGCTTGCTTACTACAAAATTAAGACAAACTGCAAAAAAAGAAAACATAATTCTGAGCCTCACCATTATATTTTAATCAGTACCAACTATTTGGCAAATACATTATCGATACTGGAGATTTCATCGTTTTCAAAAAAAAAAATCATTCATATATCTAATAACAGTTCGTGATGAAGAATATTCAATTTAAATGACTCCATAATGGACGTAATGAAAAAAAAAAAGACTGATCAGCGATTAATTACAAGTGAGCAATTGTACCTACTATTTCGAATCCAGTCGAATTTGCAATTTGTCTACGAGACTCAACGTTTATTATTCGACCCTTGAATCTTACTTCTGAAACCCTGGCCTCGATCATTGAACATCATAATCATAGATCCATGATCATACATAGACCCTCCAGTTCGTAAACCCAAACAAATCCAAACCTAATAAAGTCTTTCGGTAGCTTTCCTGGCCTAGTTGTATACTTGCCTCCAAGCTGTCAACGTCTGATGATCCATTAAGTGTTTTCTATAATCTTTCATTAGGCCAATCCTATTTCATGACTTTCGCAAGATTCCAATGTAAAATCAGCGTTCGATTCTTTCGAATACTTAAAAAAAGATTCTGAAAACGTTGAATACTGTAACGGAGGTGAGTAACATTAACGGCGTGGCGGAAGAGTACACATCGGAGTAGTGTACACATATAAGTATCGGCTACTGAAAACAGGGTGTACACGTAGGTAATACACGTATACAGTACAAGCATTCCACAGGTTGAACGGGTTCGGATCGGGTCGGTATATGCAGTGTCACTCGTTATGCAAGTTTTCGTTCGTTGCCCGAAGAGACCGAGACGACAACGCGACATCGACGAGTTATTCGTTCGTTGAGTCGTTTCTCTCTCTCTCTATCCTTCCCTGGAGAACAGCTCGCTTTATCGGAGCTATCCAACGTAACGTTGCTGCTGGTTCTTTTAGTTACCATCTTGGCTGTATCAGCCAAGGAGGTCTTGGAGCAAACACGTACCAACACATACGCAGACCCAGCTGTATGTTCTTATATCCAAAGGCGTCCCCGGCCGGTCTGCCCCCTCCTCTTTTTTTCCCCTTCTTGATCAGGCCCGACGAACTTGCGGTCCCCGCGGGTCTCCAAGGGGCCCTGCGTGTACACACGCGCGGAGGCAACTCTCGGCGGCGAAGTAAGAGAACGTCCTTGCAAGGCCACGATGTCGTCGGGCGCCGACGCCCAGTGAACACAAACAGACACACAAACACACACACGTGTACGTACAGACACAAAGAGGCATACACGTGGCAAAGCCTGGCTGCGCAACGCAACACTCCCCTCGACTTACCCCGCTCGCATACTTTCTCATCCATCTCTTTGTTTTTCATTGTTAGTTTCCTATATTCCCTCCGTCTTTCTCGCTCTTTGTTTCGCTCGGTTTCACCCGGTAGAACGAGGTTGTTTCTCTCCTCCGTTTGGCCTCGCTCCTATACGGGATCTCCGCGACTCGATCTCGGTTTATCTCCGATGTGTATACGTGTACCTTCTCCTTCATCGTACCCAACCTCTCGTTATGTTTTCTTTCCCGGTCGGAGCTTCGCCCTCTGGAGGTTCTTCCTCCTTCGTGGATCGATGATCTTCTTTTACCGCCTGCCTTGCTTATTCTCCTTCGTCGATCGAGCCTGCTCCTGCTATCTTTCAAAGAACCACATACCCAACCTTGTCTTCCATGGTGTAACGACCCCCCATTTGCGCTACGACAAACTGTCCCATCATCTAGCTGGGTTGGGATAGATGTTGGCGTCGTTGATACCCATACGACGTGGGAATAGCTGATGAGAAGGCTCTAGCTAGATTTATCGAGATATGTACCAACCTGCTGCATTCCAGAAGAGGGAACGTTGAGAAAGAATCCAAAAGAGATTCCTCTGAAGGGACTGCAAACTCGGTGCCAATATGGCGGTGGGATATCTCTCCTCCCAACCGCCCACCTGAATACCCATCCACCCCACTTTTTGTCCGATGAGATATACCTCTGGAATGCGGGACCACTCTCTCCCTGAGAGTTGTAAAGTTGCGAAGAATTCTCCTAAATGCATGGATCCAAGAGACACCAGTCCGCAAACCTTCCCATCTTCATCTTCGACCAAGAATCCTCCTAAATGCTTGAATTTACCTACGAGCTATCAAACATCCACCCTGCGCCATGGTCATCCTCTTCTACTAGGACTCTCCTGTAGACTCGTAAAAGCGCAATTGGCACGCTGGGAAACGTTCTCTCCAGATTTTATCTGGCAGGTAGTTCGCCACGGTCCCGTGACGTTGCACAATCCTCTGGACTTGGTTAACGTTCATACAGGGCTAGGAGATGGCCATTAGATCGACCGGTGTCTCGAATAGTCCGATTACCCTATCCTTCGCGTCACCCACCCAGTTCTCTTGCTTAGAACCTCTTCAAATATAATGTTCCATTCCGAGCAAGATTAAGGATAATGCTAGAAGTTTAAACTAGGATTCTCGCTTTGCCAAGGTTTTGAGGTTCAATGAACTCCCATGGGGATTTCTCCCTAAGCGAAGTTGCTACGCAGGATTACCGAAAAGTGAGAAGTTACGTCATCATTGGCAGAATCCTATATCAGGTACAGTAAGGGCGTTCAATTGGGATCACGAAAAAAACTTAGATAATCAGCATTTGGGTTGGACTCATCTCCACTTAATCGACCATGGTGAGCTAGACTCAACTGAACCACCCTAGAGTGCCAAAAGACTCATATAACCACCTAAACACAGCTTAAACGATTTTAAAAAAGTGGTCATAGCATCTGGCTAGTTGTAGAGATACACTCAGAAATTCAAACATTACGATTTCAGAAATTTCTAACTAAAACTGGACTCACCAGCACTATAATAGAACAGCACACAGGAATAGCTAGAAGTCTACATCTCCATTATAAAGTGGATCTCAGCTGCCCATCGTCAAGATTGAATGACTGCGCCAGCCCTAAAAACTGGACTTAGCTGAACCACCACGAGTGCCAATAGATTTGCCTACACCACCACCATAGCTTCACCACAAAGTGGACACAGCTTGAAGTTATCTTGGGAGCGAACTGCAATTAGACCAGGCGTTTCCGGGTAGATGAAAATGACGCGTCCCGTCGTATCAACAATTTCATCACGCGTACCTAGCCGCAAAACCTCTGGATGGTATCATCATCACCATGCTGGTGATATTAAATATTGGATCACGTCACTTCACCACGCGAATGCATATAGCCTTTTTCGATTTCTCCATCACCGCGATATTTGTTCCGGGATTTCCGTTAAAAATCCAATAACGCCATTATCTTTCCCATGGACTGATCCAGCAAATAACTAGATCGTGTCTCATTTCCTAAGCTTGTAACGCAATTGCATCGTATCTTCTCCCGTTGTTCACGCTTCATCAATACCACCATTGCCAGTCCCCAACCAAAGAACGGTAATACACTGGATTATTGGAAAATCAATCTATTCCTGAAATTGACTTCACGGATTATTTATAACTCGACAGTTTGCACATTCGAAATACTCCAACTATTTCGAATAAATACATCGAGCAGCTTGGATTTTACATTAAATTAATAAAAATCACGTTTTTGGTCAGCAGATGAATAATAGTAACTTCTAATAAAATTAAACTTACCTAATAATTAATAATTCTGAATTATTGATTTTTCAATTATGTCGTTTTCTTATTCTAAGAATTTTTAGGATTCTTAGGATTTCTTAGTCATTACCAATAATTAAGAATTAAATCATTTGAATTTTTATACTCATTAAATCATCATTTTAATTACAAATTTATTTTCAAAAAGATATTCTTATAAATATTAAAAATAAACCGTAATTTATATTTGAATTATATATATTAATTATATTTTTGTAATATGTTATAATAACATTTTTTCAGTAGTTAAAGACTGATTTATTTTTTATTTATTTATTGCCCTTTTAAATACTTTTAAAAAAATGTATTTACAAAGATTTTTACACGGTACACGGTTGACGGATTCACAGCGAAATTAGCGCTAATCGAATTGAACCGGACCCCTGCAGCTTGGACATTTCGAATCATGCCAAGATGTCGAGACAGCGAAGATTGTCCAAGATTATCTTAGGATCGCAAGTGATCTCTCCGTATCTCGTACCTGGTGCTAAACGTGGGAACGAGATCCCGCTGGAATCCATCACCTCGTGGATTTCCTCTTTCACGTTCCCCATCCAGGACGGATCGCATCAGGACGCGGTAAAAGAAGGTAAGTTGTTAATTCGAGCCAACGAGACCAAGCGCTATCAAGAATTCCAAAAGCCTCGCACCGTGAACATAAAACTACCCCCTGATGCCGTTTCGTCTCCCGTGAACATCCGGCCGAGCATTCCTCGCGAAATATTCACTCCGCTAGGAAAAACGTTGAACACGCTCAAGACCGCTTCAACAGCCTGGCATAAAAACCCCATAAAGTCCGCGTGGAAAACCTTGACATCGTCCTCCATGCGAATCCTTGCATTGTTTCTACTCCTGGGTCATGACTCTTCGAATCCAGTTGTAACCACTATTTTATGACATTACTTGACCTTCCTTGGACCGTTCTTACGTTCTTCAGGTATGGCCAATCGTCATCATCCTATATTCCATGTCTACGTTTCAACTTACAGTCCTATTAGGCAAAAGTACGGATTTTTTTCTTTCAATCATTGCTGGATCGTAAACTCACTCTGGAATGTAACTGAACCGAGTCATTAACTTTGTAGCACTTATTGCTTAAAAATTTAAGATAAAACAACATGGTCGTTCGGGCCGTGCATTTCTGGCAGTAAACAAAAACGTCGTGAAGAAAAACAATTAAAATGCCTTGGCTTGACTCAACGTAGGGGCAAGTGTGCGCACCAGGGTGGATATAAGAATTTTTCCAGATCATCATGAAGATAAGCATTTATGAGAATCTGAAAAATGAAATCATATTTGGTGTCGTAAAAAGTAATCCATTATTTTTCCAATAGATGGCTTCAATTATCTGTATTTGTATAAGACCGATCGGGTTACATTCGATGGAGTTAGAAAGATGAAAATTCGTACCAAACGAACTTTCCGAACACTTTTGTAATTGGTTGACTCCAGAAAATAATTAATTTCGTTTTGAGAATAATGGATGTGCTAATTAGTATATGTATCACATTAAATCTTATTGCTGTCGCGCAGGCCCGCTGTTACTCGACAAGCTTGTGCGCACACTTACCCCAAAGCGTCCAAATTGACCTTCATAACTGCTCACGGTTGCTTCGTCACGCAAAGCTGAGTGAGATCAGACACCAACCTAGCTGATATACAAAAAGTATTAAACAGCTTGATGGCTATCCACGAGTGAATTGAAGAAAACAGTACCTCAGTACTTAAAGCAAAAACTGACTTGTCTCATTGGAAACAAAATGACGTGACCGTAGCCAGCACGACACTGATACTGGAACTTTTCGTTTCAAACCGTTTTAGAATACTGAATATTCAGTACTCAATGAAATACTCAATAATCAAATACTTAATACGCGCACACTTGCGCCTAGGATGCACTTACCCCTAGGCTTCCAGCACCACGCCGGAAACCGAAAAAAAAAGACTAGAGGAATAGAAAAAAGACAACCATGAGCAGACTCAGCTGATGAAAAGAGAAGGCAACTTGGTCGACCCACTAGGTCTGAGACTTGCCCCCGCGGTTCTGGTCTCCGAATACAGCACGGATCCTTCGAGTCTGGAGCCAACATTGGACAGGCAAGTGTGTTTTCTACTGTTGGAGAAAACACGTGGGTGTTTGGCTCAATCAGTCAAGACGTAGCCTGGTGTCTTGGCTCAACGTGTTTCTATATATCTCTTTCTTTCTCTCTCAGCTACTTGCAAATACTTTCCTGGGCGTTTTATGTCCGACTGGCACATGCGGCCCATTCTTAGCTGGGAGGGGGGCCTCTCTCTCTCCAGCAGTGCGATTCATTCAAATCGCAACGGGGTTATAAATAGGAAAACTGGTATTTAACGGGAGGGATTAATATTTTATGCGTTACGAAGCGAGACACAGCTGCTCCCTGTTATATCGCTATCGTCTACGAAGCCAAGAGGGAGCCAGTCCTTCGTGGGCCGAAGGGAAAGCTCGTATACGAGCCTCCTCCAGCATTGATGGAACTATATGGGCGATATAATTCACTACGTGAGACTGCATACCAACTTGTACACGTGTATATACTGTGTACACGCACGTATCAAGATATATGGCACATGTGTGTATCTGGACGCTGGATCAATTGGATTTGACTGCTGGAAGTGAGAGCCAGATATACCTTCACTCGTATCTCTTGCTGTCCGGTGCCCACGGATATGTACAACGTACACGCACGTAAAACGATATAAAATCCCCATAAGTTGTACCTTTGATATTTATTTGAACATTAGCGTCGACTGTACACTCGATACCAGCGACACAACCTGACCGCCTTTGCGGCTGAACAGTTCCTGTCGCTTGCTCCACTGATCGATATAGCCAACCTATACGATGGACGAGCTTCCAATGGACCTCTTTAGGAATGGAGTTCCGAAAAGTATACTTCGCTGATCGGGCTGTAATTTTGCACAGACCTTGCTTTTGATGTTCTAAAGGAATGCCTTAAAGGGTTTTTGGCGAATGGGAATAGTTTTTGAGATATCGAATTTTTATGGCTCTTTTTTTATATTACGTTTTTTACTATGCCAGCTAAAACCGAGCGAATAATACAAAAAACCCTAAAGAAGAATATATAAAGGAAGATCTGTAAGATAAAATTTAATCTGGAACACGTGCGAATGGAAATCAGGAAATGTTATTTAAGTTTTTTTAACAATCCAAAGATTTAAGTTTTCCGTATAATCCAAAGTTGAGCTTGCATCACGTGGTCTGGGGTCGCGTCGTCGCGCATGGGAAGAATGTAAGAATGTTTTTTATGTTTTTTTTTCTTTTTTTTATTAGAGCCGATGTTTATGTAGGATTCCTCACGAAATTTACGACTAGGACGCGCCCACGCTGACCGAGTGAGCGCAATCTGGACACGTTACACCGCCCCTCGTTACATACCGAGAGAAAGGGAGCTACACCTCTAAATTACCACCGGAAACACGCAACACCCAAACACGTGACTTATTTATTGGGCGAGAATCCGAGTTAGGTCATTGTGTCTTTTTTGGTGTTCGACTTTGACCTGGCAACAGGAAGGAACAGAGAAACGTCATTTTGAAGGATATTTATAATCGCACCTTTGTGGACGCTGATGTTCCTCAAGATATCATATTAAGGGAACATTCAAATGAAAGAGCCTCCAAGGTTGATCCTGTTTTGACGAAAAACTGTCTTTTCGAATCTGTAATTGTATTTTAAATTTTAAATATTCTTAGAATTTTATAATATTTCGATTAGATTTAAACTCTAAAAGACAGTTTTGGAATTGTAATTTGGAATTTTAAAATTCTTAGAATTGTAGAATTTTTTACATTACATTCTATTAGATTCAATTTCAATACAATTACTGATTCTTAAAGATAATTTTTAAATTGTCTTTTAGAATTTAAAAATTCTTGGAATTTTAAAACTATGGAATTTTTTGGATTAGATTTAGATTCTAAAATATAATTTTAGAATTATCGGTTAGATTCTAAAAGAAAATTTTAGGATTGTCGTTTCGAATCGAACAATTCTTAGAATTTTCGAACTTTTTAGATTAAATTTAGATTCTATTAGGTTTAGATTCTAAAATACAATTTTAGAATGGTCTTTTAGAATCTAAAAATTGTCATTTAGAATCTATAATTTATAAATTTACAATTAACACTGATTCCCTTTCAGGTCAAAGTGCGATGTTTCCACAACCCAATAGACTCATAGTTTTCACACCTCAGAGGAGGCAAGCTCCGGTACTTTCTGAACGAGAGTTCGGTTGGTGGTCTCGGAAATGTCCAGTGGCACTACTTACTGGATTTCTCAAGCTTAGATACAAGCTTGCTAATTGTTTTCAGCGTTTAACACTGCTGGGAAAACCCCAGATGACGGTATCCTCATAAACTCGCTGGTATGTGTCTCACGTCGTTGCCGGATTTCTGAGTGATGAGAAATAAGTAGAGTTTCGTGTCAGTCGTATCGAACATCGCCACGAATCCTTCGTAAAATTCGAATGGCTGTTACGAACGATTTTCGTGCTGACACGAAGGATATGGGGTCGTGGAGGGCAAGAGTGCGCAGTTTTCGTTTCGACCATGAAACAAATCGAGGAAACAAAACCGGTTCGTTAAATTCGAAGCGATTGTTACTCAACGATTTGGAAGAATAAATATCGTTATTCATCCGTTTATTTCCGACTGAAAGAAAAATTAGTAATAAATAAAAAAAATATATACAAAAGCATCGAAATAAAAAATGGCGAATCGTCTGAATATCTTCAGGAAAAAAAACTTTACCAAACCCTGTAGACAGGCAGAAATACTTAAGGCACGTACATTAACTTTCTCATTAGAAACAAAATTGATATTTTTGTATACCCCAATATGGCAATTCAGAATAACGTCCGCGACAATTCAGCATTGCTTATTGAGGAAATATGATAGTAATTAATTCATGAAATCAATGCATTTAACACACAACGTTTGTGAAATACGTCCGGATCGATATATTTCGAACGGAAATATTAATAGTTTGCGATTAGATAAAAACAACGCAAAAAAGCGGAAATGGTCAAAAAAACTGTCGTGATGACATCTGTTTCATAAAAAATTTAGACTACCGGACATTTGAAGCAGATATTATCGATTGAAGCGATTAATTTTTGCCTTCGCTGGTCGACGCACATCCACTAGACACGTGTACACTCGCGTTAAACAAACGACGTTCGT
>JAPYZI010004801.1:0-12413 GCA_030523105.1 Ophioninae sp. A BG-2022a
TTTTGTGTTTGTGGTTTTTTTTTTTTTTTTTTTTTTCTTGAAGACGAGAAGGATTCTACGGCTTCCGGAGGGACCGGAACTCGTCCCGATTTTTACGGCGTTGATTTTCTGGTGTTGTTGGTTTTTTTTTGTTTTTTTTTTCGTTTTTCTTCATTTTTCGTCGTATCACCTCGAGGAGATCGACCGGAAAATCGAGTTTCGAAAATTGCTCGATACATCGGGGTTGAGAAGACCCGTGGAATGATTGCGATTCTCGAGTGGCTTCGTGGCGTCAAGCCGATCCGCGAGGAACTCGAACCGGATCGATAGATCGGGCTCGGACGAATCTCAACGAGATTTGCAACGGGGGAAAAGAAAGGACAGTACAAAAGAAAGACGGATTTCGAAAACAAAACGAAAAAAGGACGAAAGAGAAGAAACAACATTTTTGGAAAAATAAACCAAAAAAATCGAAGAAACGTCGATTTTTCGACAAAAAAAAACAAAAAAAAAAAAAAAAAAAAAAAAAAAAAAAAAAAAAAAAAAAAAAAAAAAAAAAACAACAACAACAAATGTCACTTCCGGTTCTCAAATTTTCAAAGGTGAAAAAGAGGAAGCCGTTGTTTGTTCACTCCTCGTCCGTAATCACCGAAACACCACTGTCAACCCCCCGTTCCCCGTTTCTATCCACTTCCGTTTTTTTCTCGAATCGAAATAAAAAAAAAAAAATAAAAAAAATTTTTTAAGAAGAAAAATAAAGACGAAAGAATAAGAAAAAAGAAAATTCGAATAATTCCGCAACTGGGAAGCTTTTCGAGTCGGGGCCTCGACGCGATGACTCGTCGTCGATGAACAACCTCCAGTCGTTTCTCGGGACGGGAAGCCACGACGAAGCGGGGTTTATGCACCGGGTGGGAGAGGAGTGGGGATCGCGCGGTTGTTGAAGAGTGGAAGAGAAGAGGGGACCTGTACGGGTGAGCTTCGAAACACACAGGTGGACGGGTAGCTCGCGTGCATCACTGACGTCGAGTGCAGTTGGACGTTCTCACACATACACGAACGAACTTAAGATGGAGGAACGAAGAAATATTCACTTATAGGCGTGGATACCTGTCGTCCGATTCCTAAGACGTACAGAACCGACCAGCGTTCGTTAAGACTAGTGAATTTTCACTTCACCCATAAACTCTCTTGATGTACGTTCTTTCGATTGGTTTCCATCGACGTTTTTAATCCTTTCGATGTTTCGATCATTCACGATTCAACCTTATCCCCCCTCCCCTCCACGTTTCTTTTTCTCCGCTCCTTCTCTCGTTACTTTCGCGTACCGGTTTTAGGCCGTTCGTTGGGATCGGTTGGTATCGTTTGGCTGCGCCAGCAGACAGGTATTCCCCGAGTCCGTTAACCGCGACGATTGCATCGAACAACTTCCACTCCGCGATCGTCCAACGAAACAAAACCCAAACAAACCCAAACAAAATATCCGGCTCTTCTTTCCTCCGTCATTGAAATAAATCCAGTTTATCACGAACCCGACTAAATTCTTTCCTACAACCGATTCCCGGTTTGGTATTCCTTTTTCCAAGAATTTTTCCTTCTCCGCGATTTCGTTTTTCCCGGAAAAACCAAAAAAAAAAAAAAATTGATGATTTTGGATAGTGACGATGATTTGAGGTGAATGTTAGGTGTGTGTCTGAGACGCGAGTATTGGCCGGCTCACTATTGTGTACTGCGAGTTTGTTGGCTTCGATGTTTCTTGCCTGTGTGCCCTGGCGTGTCCAATCCCCTCCCCCTCCTCCTCTTCCACCTCCCCTCCTCTTTCTCTTGGCCAAACCCCCTCTCTTCCGATCACGGGCCCTCTTCCTGCTCCCGGCCACCTAACTTTCCCTCCCTCTTCGCATTCTCTAGATTTCTGTCTCTCTCTCTCTCTCTCTCTTTCTCTTTGCCTTCGACGCCCCCACCAACCCTTTGCCAGGGACATTCGAACGAGGTTTGTGCGCGTCTCCGTCGAAGCGATCTATTAAAAGGGGTCCCCAACCCGTCTCGATGACGTGCAGGTAAACCGGGTATCTCGATGGGGCCCCGTGTTAAAAACGGCAGTGAAGTCCGAACGATGCGTTATATCGCGCAACGTTTCGTACGACGCGTGTGAAAATAAACGGAAGGTATTAGTTTTCGAATGAAGATAAACAAAACGTTGACCTTGAAAAGTATCGAGATACGAGTCCTTGTTCGTTGTTGGGTAAGATTGCGTCTCGTCGGAATGACCTTGAAATGAACCAAGGTCAACGAGAATGACCTTGGGTGTGGTGTACAATTGACATCCAAGGTCATTCGAGTCGTTCGGTCATATCGAGATTATTTGTTGCTATCGGAGGAACTGATATTTCAGGTACATCCCAATTGAGATGGTGACGGTTGCAACTGATCGGAAAATTCGCTGACCTTGAAATTAGGCCTGGTGACCTTTGTATGACATTAACGAATTATTGAATAATCGTAGGGTGCTTGAAACGAACTTTATCCTTTCGATATGAAGCCTGGTGACCTCTGTACGACCTTGACGAATTAATGAATAATCGTAGGGTGCTTGAAACGAACTCGATCGTTTCGATATGAGGGATCGATGTAGAGCCTGGTTACTTCACTTAAAAAGTAACTTTAACGTCTTCGAAATGACCTCCAATGACTTTACAACGATCAATGCCCTCAAAATGCCCTACAATGGCTTCGCAACGATCAGTGGCTTCAAAATGACCTCTAACGACTTTACAACGATCAATGGCCTCAAAATGACCTCTAATGGCTTGACAATGACCTTTGTAGGGGTGAAAGCAAAGCGTACACACTCAATGCCACTAGCAATCATCGAAGGATTCCAAAAAAGACGTAATATAAAGAACAAGGTCAACCTTCGGTCAAGCCTGGTCCCTGGGAGTTTCAAAAATCGTCTTCGTATCTTTCGCTCGATATCCAACGAGGATTTTGGTATCAGAATGGGAAAAGCCGTTTCAAAAGTGCCATTATAACGAGTGGTCCCGTCGTTGGGGAATACGGGACACCCTAGATACAGACGGACATCGCGTTGATGGTTTCCAATGTACTCGACGACGTATTTGCTTTTTTGCTACGCGAAACGCGCACCGAAGTGGAAAACGAAAAAAAAAAAAAAACAAAAAAAAAAGGAAAAAAAAAACAAAAACGTTCATTCCGAACCTGCGGTGGTCCCCGTTGCCAAATTTCAGCGCGAAGGAAACACTCGAGCGTTGATGTACGGCCGAAAAGAAAAGAAAAAAAAACTAGCCTCAATTACGAGAGATAACCTCCGAAGGGCAAAAAAAAAAAAAAAGAAACGCGAAGACGAGAAGGAAAATTCTTTCTTTATCGCTCGTTTTCTTTTTTCCCCCTTTTATTACGATTAGTCTCGAGGGCTGTTTCCCTCCCTCGTGAATGTGCCCGATGGAATTTCGGGTTGTACTTATCTGCTTTCCACTTGGTGTCAGAACGAATGTTCCGTACGTATTTGCCGCGGAATTTTCACTCACTCCCACTCCAGTAAACCCAAACGAAACGTAGAATTCTCGAGAGTTTTATTTACGCAGGCGTTACAACTCGGAGTGCGGCTTATTCGTTTGCTACCGATTTGCAATTGTCATGCCCCGATGTCCCCTCACGTTCAATATCCTTCGTGGTTATCGTGCGGTCGCAACTGTGGGAACAATTTTATATCCCTCCCCCTCGTGATCGAGACCTTCCACGATTAGATGGCGAATGCACTTCGAATTAGAAATTTAATTCGACGATTGCGTTGTTTCTGGGGGTATCGCTGCGATATTATTTCTAGGGAATTTACCTTCAATTTTTGTATAGGAAAATCGCCATGTATATTTTTATGGGGAAATCGGCGTAAGAAACTATTTTTTTTTTTCAAGGGAAATCGGTATGGACTTTTGCATTGAGAAATCGTGAACTCATTCTGAAAGCGTGAACTTATTCTAGGGAATTCGGTATTAACTTTTTTTTTTTTTTGAAGGAATTCGGTATGACATTTTTCTAGGGAAATCGGTATGAAATTTTTCAAGGAAATCTTGTTTTTTTTTTCTTAAATAATTCTTGTAAGGAATTCCGGACGAACTTTTTTTTTTAAAGAAGATGTTGAACTTTTTTCATGGAAATCGGTATGAATGTTTCCTAGGGAAATCGCTTGCCAAGTTTTCCTTGGCAAGCTGGTATGAATTTTTTTTTTGTTTTTCAGAAAAATCGGTATGAATTTTCCTAGGAAAATCGGTACATATTTTTCTAGGGAAATCGGTATAAATTTATCTGAAAAAAAAAATCCGTATCAATTCTTCTAGGAAAATGGGTATAAACTGTTTTTAGAAAAAATCGGTATAATTTCGTCTAAGAAAACCAGTACAAATTTTGATAGAGAAATCGTTATGGTTTTTTTTTTTTAGTGAACTTGGACCGAACTTTTTCCACGAAAATCGTGAACCATCTCATAAGAAATTGATTAACTTAAAACACAAAAAAAAATTAATTCCTTTCTTAAATTTACCACCCATTAAAAAAAAAAAACAAAAACAATCTCGTACCCAAAAATTCGTTTTCCGTAACGATGGTTACGCGACAGCGGGGTAAAAAAAAAGCAAAGCCGTTTAAAAATCGCGTCAAAGAGAGCCGCGAGGGTTTCGTCGAATGTCGATATTTCGCGATGGTGTCACGTGTCCTCGTGGGGACTCGAAGGAAAAAAAAAATCACGGTGCTTTCGGCGCTTGGACGAAGATGAAAGAGAATAAAAAGAAAAAAAAAAAAAAATGAAAATTGGGGGAGTAAGAGAAATTTTGCAGTTCGAGGCCAGAGGTCCCTTTTTCGATGCTTCGAGCCAGCGTGGTTCTTCAGGTACTTAGCCCTTACTGTAAGAGCTCCCTACGTGCGCTTTCTCATTCTTTCCTCCCCCCTCTCTCTCTCGCTCTCCGTAATGCCCACGAAGAAACCGTCGAGGACGATTGTACGAAAACCAGACGACGAAGGAGGCCCCCGATTCTCGGAAGAATAAAAGGGGGACAATGGAACTTGGGCCCGAATAAAAAAAAATAAATAAAAGAAAAAAATAAAAAGGACGGTAAATTGTAAAAAAAAAAAAAAAACAAAGAAAAGAACAGTACACGGTGCGATGATCGCATAAAGGAAATTCGAGACACAATTGTGCCCTTTGTCTGTAATTAATGATAGTATATATAAATAAATAAAAGTACAATAGCGTGTATAAATAATTCAAACCCAAACAGTCGTATAAATAAAAATAAAAATCTAAATGATCGATAGTTGTTAATGTTAGTATAATTAATTTATATGAATCAATTTCAATAAATATTAATTAATTAAATCAATTCGTGTTTTTGGAAATATGAATTAATTAAATCAATTCGAATTTTTTATTCAATAGCTATTAATTATGGTAATTCAAGTAATCCATGTTAACTAGTTATTTATATGGAATAGTTGTTATTGCATAGTTGTTTATTAAATAATATATAGTTATTAATTAATTCGATATTAATTAATTATGTCATTTTCCTAATACTTATATTAGGAAAAAAAGGAATATTTTCCTACCACTTATAGTTTTTTTGTTTTTCATATCGAATTCGATAGTTCGAGCAAATTTTCAATCTGCTCGTTTCAATTCTCGCACAAAAAAAAAAAATAGCTATTAATTATTCAAAAAGAATATTTTTGTATTCTTCAACTTTTGGTTTTTTTTTTTATTTTTTATTTCAGTCAAATAGAACAGAGATAACGGATATTTTTCAGAGCCCTCAGAAATCGATTATCGGGAGGATATTCGTTTTTCTTTATTTTGTAATCGTGCACAATACACGTTCTAAAATGGCACGTTCTTTTTCCCAATGCTTTTTTATTTTTTTCGTTGACGCCTCTGCAAATCGCGGATTCTTGGCTGCCCAGACTCCTTAGCAAATACGGGATCTCTTTTGTCATTTTCCTCTATCCCTCTCCATCTTCGTTTTTTTTTTTCATCTTCTTCCTTTTACTCTTTGTCTTCGTCTTTGTCTCGATTTTTTTTTTTCAATTTCTCCACGCCTTTTCTCAAGAGTGTGTGCATGTGTGTACGTCTGTGTGTGTGTGTGTGTGCGCGCGCGTCTTAAGATTCTCACCGTCATTGCCAATCTCGTCTTCTGAGAGAGACACTTTCTACGTGAGCTATACTTGACACAATGCGGATATTGCACATATAGATCGGCAGATTCCCATTAAATCGTGATACAGAATAACGTCGGACGAAATTTTCAATTTTCTTGGATCCTATTTTTCCTCCCGAAAAATGTTTTTTTTTTTTTAAGGAAAAAATGAATTGAAAAATAATTAATGAAATTAGTTTTAGCGCAATTCGGAATTTCGATTTCGTACTGCTGTGAAACATTTTTATTTATTTATTTATTTTTTTAAAAATATTTTTTAATAGATTTATCAATTGAAAAAAGGATTTTTCTTTTAATTCAAATAATTTGTTGAATTTAGTTAGGAATGTCTGTTTTGTACCGCTGTCAAACTCACTTAATTTTTATTTGATTTTTTTATTTTTATAATCAATGAAAAAAATTTTTCATATTTTTTTTCTGACCCAAACAAACAAACCCAAACAAAGAATTTTTGTAATCCGTGAAAATTCGATATGGAAGTTGATAGACGAATTATACGTATTGTCCTCGAAATTTTAGGAAGACACAAACGATTTTTTTTTCTCAAGTGCTGGAAGAAATGCGAAGGACAAAAAATGTACAGCCCTTCGTGGATTCAAGAATCTGAACGCTCTCAAAAATTACTCCACATGCGCAGCAACGAAGGAACATTTTCAAGATGCACAGTCCCTAGCGTTGCTTTATGTTCTAGTCTTTGCGAGAGTGTCAGGTTTCATACTCGACAAACGTTTCACCACTGGATAAACGTTTATACACGTACAGCCTAAAAAGTGGTATCCGAAATAGGCACATAGATGGCTCGTATTTTATCAAATATTTTCCACATGTTCGAAATACAAATTTTTGAAAGTTTTGAGTTTTACCTAAAAAATTTGGATACTTTTAAAGGTTCTGAATTTTTTAATTTTCAAACTTGAAGATTTTTAATTTTTCAATTGTGCAACTTGAAGATTTGTATTTTTTAAATTGTGAAACTTGAAGATTTTTAATTCTTTAATTTCGAAACTTGAAGATTTAAAATTTTTTCATTTCGAAACATGAAGATTTGTATTTTTTTAACTTATAAACTTGAAGATTTTTAATTTTTAATTTTTGTAACTTCAAGTTTTTTAATTGTTTGAAAAAACATTCAAATTTTCAAGATTTTGTATTTGTTTAAAAGTTTGTTTGGGTTTATTGAAATTTCGGAATGAAAAACGGTGTGAATTTTCAAAGTTTCCGAATTTATTAAAATGTGTGAAGATTTTTAAAGATTTTTAAATTTTTTAAAAAGATTTCATATTTTTGAAGGTTTCTAAAGTTTTTCATAAGTATTGACATTTCGGATGGTTTTGAATTTTTAAAGAAATACTGAAATTCTTGAAGCTTTTGAATTTTTGAATTTCTTTTATCTCCGATTCAGCGATGGAAAAGCGATTTTTATTCGACGATATTTTTCATTGATTAGTAAGAGAAAAAAAATGGGTTACGAAACATTAATAATTTTTGTTTGCTTCTTTCGGTATGGAACGATCCTAATTCATATGAAACACATCTGTGTATATATATAGATATAGAAATCTATAAATAAAAGCAGTCACTCCATTTTGCTCCTCCCCCCTCCTGCCCTCTTATCATTCTTATCTCTCTCATTCTCTCGCATTCTCATGAAAAGTATGTCACGAAAATATATTAGACGTGATTACTAGCGATTTAGACGTTAAGGTTCGATATTTCGTTGGTCTTTATCAACACCGATTTTATTCGCTTTTACGTGCAAAAAATAATAATTTATGACACGAGATGTTTATGTTTAAACGAGCAGATATATAGTCATGAAAAATAACGATATCACGGATCGATAGTGTCAAGGACACGTTTTAAATAATTATCGGCCAGATTATTATTTTTTTAAAATTTTAAATAAACAATCACAGTTCATTTTTGTTTTTTATTATAAATTAAAGTCCTTAAATTTGATTGAAATATAAATTAAAGCTGTTAATTCGAATAGATGAAGATCAATAACAATAAGAATTAAATCAAATTAAAATTAATTATTAAGTAAATAATAGGGTTGTAAATGCCAGAAAAGGGTGGACGGAGGAACAATAATAACAATTAAAAGTGGATAATGGATTATTAAGCGAATAAATAATTTCCTTAACAATTAAATTAATTACTAAGTAAATAATTAATTTACGTAATAAATATTACGCAAATTATTGACACTAATTATTAATTAAATTATTTAAAAAACATTGATTTTATGAAACATTTAAAAACATTAATTATTAAGTAAATTATTAATTTACTTAATAATTAATAACATTAATTGTTAAGTTAATTAATAATTTACTTAATAATTAATGTTACTCTCCGAAATTTGTTTCATTTTAATGGATATTTCCCGATAAAAAGGCAAATTCGTAAACAATTCGAATACATCATTATTTTCATACCTTAAGCTGGGAAAGCATCGATGTATGAAGCAAGTCCAGCATCGAGGGGTGTAATCGTAACATGGTCGTTCAATAAAAAGACAGGTAACTACCATGTTTGCGAGGGAATAAAATTCGATTCAATTAACGAAGAATAAATATGAACATTTTTTTTTTCGATGAAGGGGAAAAGAAAAATCACAACAAAAAAAATTGTAAGCTTTTGTACGTGGTCAGGACCGCGGGGGGGTTGGTTCACTTCGTTCAGATACATCGAGGGGTTTCACCAAGGTGAAAAATGATGAGAAACACCGGGCGAGGCGCCCCGGGAATGAGAACTGGAGTCTGGAATTTCGCTTATCACATCGTCCTCCCGGCACCTGATATCGAACGCTTATCTCTACTGTCTCTTTCCCCACTCCACCTGCCGACAATCTCAACTCTCTCGGTGTATTATAATTTTTTTGTCTCCGTTCTCCGTACACGGATCTGACACTCGATAAACGTTGGTACACGTACAGTTGACAAATTCGGTCCAAAATAAAAATAGAAAAGTCTCGAATTTTATTGAAAATTTTTCAATTTTTAGAAATTAAAATTATGTACAATTTTCACATCTCTGAAAACGATCAAAATTTTGTGCGAAAAGTACGAGACGTCGGTGGAAATTGTTTAATTTTTAATTTTAAACGACAAACCCAAACAAACCCAAACAAACCCAAACAAAAAATGTTTTCAATATTACTTAGTGAATCTTTATTCTAATTATATGTAATGGTTTATCAGCACTATACATGTTGTTATCAAAATTCAAGTTAAAAATTGAAAATAAATATATTTTTGAATTTTTTTGTTTACGAAGTAACAACACGTATGGCTTTGTTAAGAAACAGTCGTCTGAATAAGGCCCAGAAGACGTTTTTAATAAACAGATCTTATAGTTAATAGTAAACATTATTTTCCAAACCAAAATTATTATTAATAATTTGATTATTGAATAAATGATTAAATCAAGATTTTTGTTTTATTACAAAATTTATAGTTTTTTTTTTGTGTTAAAAAAAAAGGTGGGTCAGGTACCTTTATGCAATTTTTAAAAATGTTTTTTTTTTTCCTCGAAAAATTCTGAACAGTCGTAATTTTCGTTTCGATATACATGCGCAGGTGCAAACGTGCACATGCATTTGTTTTTTTTTTTTATTTATAATATGCACGTGCCCCCAGCAGGGTAATTCTTCGCTCGTGCGAGTCACGTGTGTGCCTGATTAACTTGCCTGTTACTGGTCAACCCCCCTCTCCCCCCCCCCCCGCTCGATGAGTCACGTAACACGAATGGTTTGATAAACAAAGATAGCGAGGACCGGAAAGGGCGAAAAGAAAAAAAACGAAATTATTGGATAAATATGACGATGTGGCATGGCCAAGAATCGAACAACTTATCACCTGGTGAAGGCGACAGGGACACGATTATTTGTCGCCAATTGTGAGAAACGCTAAAAGAGCAAGAAAAAAAACGAAAAAAAAAAAAGAAATTCGAACGAACTTGTACGTCGATCGAATAAACGACCCACTTATTGATAACAAACTATCATCCTGATAACTGTATCGTAAATGTAACAAAAAAAAGACAGAAAAGTTTTCATTTTTTTCACAAACATTTTATTTTATTTACATTTTTGGTGTTTTTTGTAGATACAAAAAACACTAAAAATGTAAATAAAATAAAATGTTTGTGAAAAAAATGAAAACTTTTCTGTCTTTTTTTTGTTACATTTACGATACAGTTATCAGGATGATAGTTTGTTTGGGTTAAGATAAAATGTTTGTGAAAAAAGAAATCAGCTGTCTTGATTTTTAAATTAATTTTATTTTACATTGAATAATTCATTTTTAATAGAATCGAAATCACCATTAAATAATTCATTTTTAATAGAATCGAAATCACCATTGAATAATTCATTTTTAATAGAATTGAAATCACAATTAAATAATTAATTTTTAATAGAATTGAAATCACCATTAATAATAACATATTCATTTTTTTCACAAACGTTAATTTTGTATATTTTCTTTTTTAAATAAAATATATTTGTTTGGATCATAGAAAAAAATGAATTTGTGTCGAAAGTGATTATTCATATATCTTAAACTGATGAGAGTACTTTTTAAAATTCAATTTGCTCGGATTTAATTAAAAAAAACAGTAAAATCGAAAAATTTCCATAACCATTGGGCACATATATTTTGTTGTCTCGTGTGATCCGATCCCGGATGCGTGCAAGTGTTATTTTCGTCATGAATGGAAAGGAGGAGTTATAAAAGTGTGAGGTGTATCTACGAGTGCGAGAGAGCAGGGACGAAGTCTCGTTCCTCGGTCGAACTCGACATATGGGTCCTTCCGGTCGTCAGGTGCACACAAGGGGACACAATATAACCATAGTAACTGTCTGCACGATTTCCAACGGGGCAGGTGTAAACCGAGGGGTTCGTTTGCCTTGGCTATCTCTCTCGAAAAAAAAATACGAAAATTGAATGGAAACGAAGAAAATGAAATTCGAACACTAAAATGTATTCACGAGTGTTTCTACTGTGATAGAAACTGAGACATTTTTAGAAATATTGATAAATTAACTTTTTTAACCGAAAAAGATTTAATCATTTTTTTATTTTTGCATTTTTATGTTTATAATTATTTAAGTTTATCATTTCCAAAAAATGTATAATTTTCAAAGAATTTATAATTTGTTTTAAAATTACAGCAGAGAAAAACATTACAAATTTTTTTTTTATTGCAAATGGAAGATTAGTAAACATTGTTTAGTCTTAGAAATAAATATTTATAAAAAAGAATAATCGTCGTTATAACTCCTAAAAGAATACTACAACGTTAATTATTCTTTTTTTTTAAATCTCTACATCGAGGACTGTAAAAAGTTATTTTTTAATCCAACCAAAATAATTTTGTGTTAAAATCCAAATAAAATAAAAATGAAAACAATGAAAAAAAATTTGAAATAAAATAATATTTATATGGATAAAAGTAAATATTTATTTTGTTTGGATTTTAATACAGAATTATTTTGGTTGGATTAAAAAATGCATTCGTCATAATTTTCGATCCTGCAAACAATTTTCATCGTCGAAGAGGAAAAGCACTTTTATTTATTTCGTAGAGAAACGAGTGTCGGGTGCACATTCGTGGTTTGGTCTCTGGAGCGTAGGCAGGTACAAAACTCGCAGCCTCCAGATATAGGAGCAGGTATGGAATTTCGTGCTTCGACAGCCTTCGAGAGATACACGTTCGAGATCCAGCGAGGCATTTAAGGTGAAGAATATCAATGGGAATCCTTGGGTTTTTCCACGGTCGACTTTTCCAGCCACTCGAGGAACATTTAGTTGCCGCCAAAGCCGATTAGGCGAACACGAGAAACCCTCAGGCGCAGGTGGGAGTGCAACAGAAGGATGGACATTTTTTTTTCTTTCATCATTTCTCTCATACGACACGCAATGTGTATTTTCAAAAGACGCGACGTCGATTGTGATTTTGGTGCGTCTTGTTTCTGGCGGCACGCTACGTTTTTTTTTGTCATCTTTTATGGGAAGAAACTGGAATAAGTCAAAGAATGTGTACCAGTAATGTTGTTTTTTTTTCTAAAAAAATAGAACGTGTTCCAAAAAATACAACATTATTAATGTTGTATTTTCCAAAAGTACAACATTAAAAAGTTGCACTTTCAAAAAATACATATTCGAAAATCACAGCTCAGGAATGTTGTATTTCTCAAAAAAT
>JAPYZI010004802.1:5000-18384 GCA_030523105.1 Ophioninae sp. A BG-2022a
TACTTTTCCCGAATACTAATTTATTCCGTTTTTCCACTTGACCAATACGAACCCAAACAAATCGACTTTTTTCCTGGCAGTTTCATTTTTATTTCCTAAACGAAGGAAAAACGACGATACTTCCGTTCCTTTGATATAAAATCGATATTCACCGAAAGATCGAGTGCAATTTTCGAAAAAAATCGTTAAACCGGCGTATTTTGGTTCTTCTTCTTTTTTTTCTTTATTTTTTCGTTTGAAAGCAACGAAGAATCGTACGTCGATCTCTACGATTTCTGTTCGGATACGCGCACGCGCGAGGAAAAAACATTTTGCGTTAAAATTGGCGCGTTTTTTTTGTGTGTTTTTTTTTTTGAACGCACATGTACGTACGCAAACGCGCGCACGCATACACACACGCACACACGTAACGTTTCGTTTTCCTCTGCTCTCACGGTATATATATATTTTTTTTCGATCGTTTTGGCCGTCGAAAAATCGGATTTTGTGGATGCCGGATTTGTACCTCTCGCATCGCAATTCTCTTCGTTCATTCAATCACGTGGTAATTGTTAAACTTATTTGTTTTTTTTTATTTATTATACTTTACACAGCGATTTTGCCTATGCATCATATTTTTATCTCTCTTTCTCTCTCTTTCTCTTCCTCTCTCCCTCTCTCTCTCTCTCTTCGCGCTGTTCGTTCTCCCTTGATCTTGACGAGATCTCGATCGATCTCTTTTTATCGATTAACACGTACTTCCGTCGACCCTTCGTCTCGCATATTTTCTTTTCATCATCGTGAATACTCGTCGCGGTCTTTCCTTGCACTCGTAAATCCGAACAGGTAAAACGAAAAGGAAGAAAAAAAAGAAAGAAAAAGAAAAACCGTGCGATATCGGTAAGAAACGATACCGATTTTTTTTAAATAAAACAGCATCGTTGAAACGAACGTCAAAACGAAGAGAGAAATCGAAAACTAGAAACTTTGGGACTGTCGTGTTTTTTTTTTTTTTTTTTTTTTTTTTTTTTTTTTTTTTTTTTTTTTTTTTTTTTTTTTTTTTTTGTTTTTTTTTTTTTTTTTTTGTTTTTTTTTTTTTTGTGTTATCGGAGCTTCGATACGCGATAAATTGTAAGTCGATCGCGAAATGAATTTTCGTTCGAATAATTTTTCTATCTTTTCACGTAACTCCGCGGTAACGTTCGAAAGGTTGGAGGAGGGGCAGGGCACGGGCATGGCGAGGGAGAGAAAAAAATGCTCCTCTGGAGATCGTTTTTTCATGATCGGGATCGAATGGATAAGGAAATCGATGATAATATAGTCGAGGTGGCAACAGGCACCGACAACAACACAGAGACTGATCGAGAGCGATTGAGTCGTGACTGACTGATCGACTGAGACAGACATGGCACGGCGACTCCGGGTCGAGAGAGAGTACACGGTCACAACGTCACAGGCCACCTGCTGGCACACAAACGAAACACACGGACAGGTTAGTCACCACCACACCAAAAATAAACGGGAAGCTCGGCGGTCCTCTGCGCTCCAATATCCAAAAATCAATAAATAAATGTTTTTTTTTTTTTTTTAATACAAAGAAATCAAGGGAATCGTCGGGATTCAAGAATATATAAAATCAGGGAATTATTCTGGGATCACCGAAACTGGGAAAATTTTAGATCGGATTCAAAATCCGATGGGGAGAAGTGGCAAAAAAAATACGGTTTCAAATTTTTTTTTTGTATAGATGGATCTTTTTTCAACTGGATAGACAAAATTAGGTAAAGGATTGTAGCAGATATTGACGATTTGGAAATCAGGATTGAGAAAATACATTTATTTTGAAGGGATAAGGATAACGATTGAAATTTTTGTTTTTCAGATTTGATAAATTTTTAAAGATTTATAATTTTACATAGATATGAAAGTGTGACAATCTTCATTGAAGAATTTTAATGATTGATAGAGTTTTAAGTAATATCGTGAAATCGGTTAAATCGACGGAGATTTTCTTGAAATTAATTATTTCTGATACGATAATATTGGAAATGATAATGGAGATATGCATTAAAGTTCAGAAAATAGATATTCCATAAATTATCACCACGCTTTTACGAATCAATTTATTTTCTCTCGGAAAACTCCATTTTTTTAATATTTAAAAACGAAATTTTATAACTTATTTGTAAACATTTTCTTTAATCGAATCGAATACCATATTTGCTTTGGATATTAATATTTTTTTAAAATAAAATTTCATACACGATTGCTGAAACGTATGGTACAAGGATTTTATTTAATCGTGTTAATTATTCCTTCAAATCTTTTTTCAAAATCATAATTTTCACATCGCCAAAGCGGTAGAACCCCTTAAATATTCGGAAATGAATAAACCGATTCGAATTTTGTAAAAATTATTGTAAGTATTAAAAGAATAATTGAAGAAAAGAATTTTTGGGTATTGGTTCGCAGTCGTTCCTTTCTCGGCCGGAAGTCACGAGATTATCGATCGATAAGAAACGAAATCTCCGCGAGTTTCCACCTGAGTTTCCGCTCGTTCGAAACGATTCGCCTCGCTCTCTGAATCTTTTCGTATCGTTCTCGATTTTTTAAATTTATTTTTTACCTTTTTTTGTTTCATCGATTCTCAATTTTAACGGGAGTCAAAATTCAACGAGCAAAAATTCGAAATCGAAAAAAATCCATGAATTTTGGGAATTTTCAAAATAGAGCGCCAGGCGAATTGCCCTGAACATCGCGACTGCAATAACGGTGAACTTTCTCGTACTTCACCTCGATTGTAATGACCACACGGCGTTTTGTTAGTACAATAAATCACTGATAAGCTTTCGGTAGCGCGGTTAATCAAAATGTATATATACGCACAATAAATAGTAAAAAAAAAAAAATTGAAAGAATAAAACGACGTGATCGTAACGATAATCGTACTACGATGAAATGTAAACGTATGTAAACAGGTACGAAGTAAAAAAAAAAAAACAAAAAACAAAATAAATAAAATCAAATATGGAACTTCCGAAAAGTTCGAGTTTCGAGATTCGAGAACTCTCGAGGAAGCTCCAACGATCACACTAAAAATATACATTTAAGAAAAAAAAAAGAAATAAGAAAGTACGACACGAATGCAAAACACGTGACGATAGTGATCGTAAATAAATCGGCAGCACGTTACTCCACTGGTTTTGCAGTTGACACAAATCAAGGGCCCACAATGTGCGGTCAAATCAGAAAAATTGGTGAACTTTTTTTTTCAAAATTAACTCATGATTAATTCATCTACGTTGAGAGAGTCATTTCCGGTTCAATAATAGGAACCGGAAATATCAATGGAAATAAAAAATAAAATTCTAAAAATACGTAGTGCCTGCACATCCTTATATTTTTGCTAATAATTTTTTTTTTTCAATTAAAATAAAGTCAATTGTTTCAATTGAATTGGACATCGAAGTGTGAAAGAAATTGGCATTTCCGATATTTATTAATTGTTATGTTTTATATTTAAAATATATATATATATGTATATAAAGTTTGAAGACTTTTGTAGCCGAACTTAAAAGGTCTTCACAAACATTTTTTTAAATTAAATCAACCATCAAAAACGAATTACAAATATATTCGTAAAATTCTTGTAAAATAATTATTTAAAAAAAACCGTTTCCCCATAGTTCGTTCGAGTTTATTACATATTAATTTAATAAATCGAGTAAGCTTGAGCTGGAAGAGTTGATTATTCAAGAGTTGATTAAATAAAACGGGAGCAAAAAATAAAATTCTGAAAATCAGTTCTCCAGCAAAAACTAATTACAATTAAATTATTTTTCAAATTATATTATCAAAACTTTACAAATTAATATTTTGTAATCGAGTTAATAAATTCGAGGATTGCCACCAATTTTCCGATGTCACTGCAGCCTTTCGTATCTAAGTGAGTCATTTTTGGACGGAATTTGTCGAGACATAATTAAATGAACGACCGACCTACAATTAATATTTATATGCATACGAATAAAATGGAACAGGTAATCTCGAGCAACGGATCGAAACATGGCGTATCCGAGTGCTCCGGAAATAAGGTTGGAGCGATAATTAAACAAACGAGGTAAGCGAGCGAATAGAAACGATGGTTTACCTAAAAAAAAATATATATATATATATATGTATATATCGTTATACGAATTAACAAAAAAGAAAAAATGCAGTCTCGAAAAAAATGCAGTCCCGTTGAAATCCTTGAAACTTTTTAAAATCCTTAAAAAAGAAAAAAAACAATATCCTCAAAAATCTTCAAAACGTTTTCGAAGGAACGAAGATTTTGTTACAGCGCTCGCGTAATATCACAGATTCCATGAACAACTGTCCCAGTCGTAATAACTTTTTTCGCCGTTTCATATTAGCGAAGAGAAAATATTTATTCAGCGATTTTGTACGAATTTTTGGCAGTGCGCTGAATTGCAAAAAAAAAAGAAATTAAAAAATCAACGATCTACGATTAGAAAAAGAGAATAATAATTGTAATAAGGATTGGAAGTCTTTCAGACCACGCAAATTATAGAATACTGTTCGACTAGAGAGTTCGGATCGCGAGATCGACGCAACGCGCGTCATTTGTTTAAAAAAAAATCGTGACGACAATCACGGGAACAAAAAAAAAATAACAAAAATGAATAAAACGAAATATCTTGTACTTCCGATCAGTCGTTGAACTTTCACGTCGCTTATGAAAGTTCAACGACTGTTTTATGGTAGCCCTACGACGAAGTACTTGAAAAACCGGATCCGACTTTCCGGCTCTCGATTTCACCGTCCAATTTGTGTCTATCTGTTTTTGTTTTTTTTTTGTTTTTTTTTTGGTACCTTGTTTCCCTGTTTATCTTTTTTTGTTTTCCTTTTTACAATGGACTATCTACCTACGAACGAGGCTCATGGTCTTCGGCTAGTAGGGCTTGGAGGCCTCTTTGGATCGCTTCAGCTGTACTTTGAGTCTCTTGGTGCCTATTTGAAAACCATTCATCGCTTGGATCGCTGCTTGCGCACTCGGTGCATTGTCGTAAGATACGAAGCCTGAAAGTAAACAGAACGATAGTGAGATTAATGTAGTTTGTCGATTTGGAAGAGGCCAGGGATAAAAGGAGTTTTCTTTCGATAGATCGTGTTTATTCCTCGGAGAATGGAGAAACAACATTGCAGGCCGCTAATACGATGATTTACGAACTTCATGGATGAAACGTTCGGAACATCAAGTGAGAAAATAATTGGAGGTTTATCTAATTATAATCAATTACTCGACAAGTTTGGTTTTTGTCAAAGCCAATAGGAAAAACTTACCGAAGCACTTGCTCATGTTCGTTTGCTTGTCGATGAAAACTTTGGCTGATATGACATTGCCGAAGGGCAGAAAGGTCGATGCTAGATCGTTGTCGCTGAATTCCTGAGGGAGATGATAGATGAATAAATTGCCACCCTCGGGTCCCTCGATTTGTTTTCCAGCTGGACCGGAAGTGGTGTTCTGCGCAGCCGCAGCAGCCGCTGCCGCTGCCGCCGCAGCTGCCGCCGAGGCCCCCGTGAATGCCGGGAACCCTGAAAATTTTGACGGATCTGTGTTCGTGACTGGTAGGTCTCAAGGCGCTCATGATTCATTGGAATGATACTTCAACTCTTCAAATCTCTACTTTTTGTTCACCCAATTCACCCTCCTGTTCTTCTTCACCCTTTTCTCTTTTTCTACACTTTCCGATACGTCAAATTCCCTTCGAGATTTTTGTTTCTCTGCGTATTGACGAAAGTGTGCGCAAAACTTAAAGACGCTAAAATGTTTTTCGACATCGTTGATTAATGACAGCGAAACTCGTGGGACCGGTCGCAGTTTTCAACTCGAGATGCCACCTGTCCGAGAAAATTTGCGATTTTCTCGCGAGATAAATAACAGAAAGGTGGATAAACTTTTGGCAAACTGCCGGGATAACGAGCGTGACGGGTCTGCCGAGATTTAATTGCCGACGGAATCCCCGGAAAATATAAATCGGGCGTTCCACTCTAACCCGGTGAAAGGATGAATCGAGTCGACAAAAAATGTATTCCCGTCGCGTACGACGTGTTGGCAAAACACTCGAATCACTCGAACTTCCATGGGCCATTTTTCGGAAAAATCTTTTTGAAACTCTTTCCATCTGAATAGAAGAGTCTTTCCGCATTTATCATTTTTTTTCCCCTTGGTTTTTCATTAAGAATTTGCAAGCTTGATTGCTTTCTGGAATTTTTCGTTCCACACTGATATTCTCTTTTACCTTAATCGTTATTCAAAGTGATCAACTCTTTCCCATTGAAATTTATCGCGTGGGAAATTGAGTATAAACCAACGTTGATAACAGTTTACTGACTTCGTTCAACCGCAAAACTGTCACCCATCCTACTGCTCGAACAAAACAACTTCCACACCGGAAATCATCACTTAACGACTGCATTTTTTTTTGTATCTTTCCATTTACAATTATCCCAATTTTCATCTTTCATTATTTGTCACTTTGCAGCAATTTTCTGAGTGTCCTGAGTTTCTGACAATTCGGGTTACAAAGCCACATGCAAACTCAATTATCTCGCATTCTCGTTCCCGTTGCGCTTGGGCGCTCACTTTTCTATCGTATCGTCATTATTTTTTTTATAAAATCTGGGGAATCGAGAGTGGCGTTAATTGAATAAATGTTTGTCGCGTGCCAGGTCCGCGAGCTGATCGTCACGTATATTTCTATCAGGATCTATGTCGCGTGCGCAATATGTAAAACGTGCTTTCCCGCTATTTACATTTTCAATCTCGTTTCGTTCGTTCGTTCGTTTGAAAATAATGTTGCCACGTGTTACCACGTGTCGAACGAACTACGTCGCTTTCGTTTTTCATCCAAATATTCCATCTCGTTGTTTCGCGCGATCGGCCACGATGCCCAAAAACTGGTTCAATCCACTCATCCAGAATTTATCAGATTTCTTCCCGATTCAAACGTATTTCATCGAAACTCCGTTAAATTTTATTCGGTTATCAAAGATTATGGAAATTCGAAACGTTTTATTTTTTTTTCGGATATTTGGTCTATTATGGAAATTTGATTATCGAAATTCGAAACGTTTTTTATTTTTTTTTTTTCGGGTGAGTGAAAAATACCTTTTTGAAAACCTTGTCTGACCTAGTTTTCTTTGACGTGCTAAAACGTGGTGCACATACACACGCACACGTATGCGGATAGATACAGAATGAAAATCGATTTTTGGTATTTCGAATAGAAACGACGAACACATTCCCAAAAAAAAAAAAAAAAAAAAAAAAAAAAAAAAAGAAAAAAAAAAAAAAAAAAAAAAAAAAAAAAAAAAAAAAAAAAAAAAAAAAAAACAATGAACGAATGCAACGAGATATTGAAATATTAATGTTGCCTATGTAATCATTACCTATTATTCACCAATACAAAACGCACTTACATTTCTCATGCGAAATTTGATGTATAAAAATCAAAAGTGAAGAAATAAAATAGAATAAAATAAAATTAAAGTAAATAAAAGAAAATAAAATAACGATAACACATCGAGGAATTTTGTGCAAAAATGAAAACTGTTACTTATCGTTATAAAAAAGAGGGACGGAGTGCAAAGCTGAAAAATTGGCTCAATTTTTCGTTCAATTGTGACAAAAAAAAAAACAATTTTCGTTTCGAGGCGGCAAAAATTTTCGACCTCCGATTATTAAGACAGTGAAATTTTGAAAAACAAAATTAACGTCTTTTGGAACTATTGACACGACTACCGGAGTGAAAAAAAACATATACTGAATAAATAAAAAAAAATAAAAAAAAAAAACAACTAAGCGAGGTAACCAAGGCGCACTATAAAAATACATTTTTTTTTTGCGTTTGGGTTTACTCACTATGCAACTCTTTCTTTTCCACCGTCACCGTCGTCTTTCCAATGAGAGCTTCAATGCCCAGATTACAGTTAGAACATTTTGAGCACGTGAATATTAAGGGGTGATTAGTGGATTAGTGGGGTAGGAAAAGAGGTTCTCATATCGTGTTTTTTTTTCTTTTTTTTTATAAGGTGAAGAATGGAATATCAATTACCGGCGTATTGTTGCAAGCTCGAATAGGCGTTGCTCAGGGAATCCTGAAGCCCGTTCAATGGCGTTCCCGTCAAGGAATTGAGCGCGAGTGACGTCACGGGGCTCAAACTACCCCCAGTGGACCCTGAAAAAAAAGTAATCGCGCATTTGGTAATAACTTCGACGAAAAGTTCTGGAACCAAAAAAAAAAAGTAAAAAAAAAACCATGGCATCTTTTCAAAATCGAAGGATGAAAAAGTCTGGATCTGCGAGCATGCATCATGCCCGTAAAATTTTACGACGAACAAACGAGGACAAGCCGCTGTATAATCAGATTCGTGATTAATGTACCTGAACCTCTTATAAGTCAATATTATTATTCTAGTTAGTAAAAATAATGAGAAAAATAATAATACAAAAAAAAAATTCTAAGCGTAATTTCCCGAAGTACACACGCGAAAAACATTGCGTTAATTTTGTCACTCCAAAGGACCAACACATGATTCTCTCCGTACGAATATTTTCATCCTACCATCATGCTGATGCGAACTTTACATTTCCAACGATAAGCGCATTCATTTTTTTTTACTTCGTCAATGAATATTTAAAACTGTGTTTTTTTTTCAATCTGCCTGCTTAATTTGTATCGAATTAATATTTATTCATCCATCGAATCATTAATGTTTATTCAAATCCTCGTTTATTTTGATGTTGCGAAATATTCTCAATTAATTTTACATTGGACGATTAATTTTTCATTAATTTTTTATATTGCATTATTAATACCGAATTCATTTTTTTTGCATTGGATTTTTAATGTTTTATTCATTTTAGTCATCGTACAATTACTTTATAATTAATTTTTGGGTTTGTTCGGGTATTAATTTCGAAATAAATAATTTTTGAAGCGATAGGAAAGAGTCTAAAATTGGCTAAAAGTAATAATCAATTTTGACGAAATTGTGAATTCGTAAAAGTGTCGAAAACGATGAACGAATTAGCATGAAACGTGGGAGTAACTGCAACTAGTTAATACACGAAGCGATACGACTATAAATGCTCCGTAACATTCGTTGCTTATCAAGCTCGTGGTGTACGCTTTGTGCTGCAATTCTTACGCGATATAAGCTGATCCAGATACAATTATAAATAACATGGACAATAAATTGCATATCTCTTCTCCAGCACGTATAAATATTGCATTCATCGAGGCAGTCGCTACGGCCGTTAGTGGTAATACATTTTACAATATACGGCAAGGATACTGTTTCGAGGTGGGGACGAATAAAATTCGGATGAAATTTTTTTTAACTCGTACGCCGACGCTTCTAATTTCAAAGACCAATAATTTGTTCGTCACAGATTTAGGAAGTTTATCAATTTTCGGCTGTAATTAATTGTAAAAACAGTAACAATAATTATGAAATTTTTTATCGAAAAACCAAACAAATATTCACAAATGATTTGATTATAATTGAAACATCATAACAAAATATTCTTGGTCATGTTTTAACTAATATTATTTTTTTTCAAGAGAAAAAATTGTTTTCTTTTTTTTTCGTCGACGATCAAAATCCGTTACGCCGTTAAGCAATTTTTTAGAATTCATGTTTTTTCATGTATAATATTTTACGGTTATTGTGCTTATTCTCAAAAAAATCTTTACTTTTAATCATTTTAATTTTCAAATTGCTACAATAGCCTAACGTTTTAAATTTCGAAATTAGTCATTGCAGTAAAAAATATTTTCGAATTTATCAAAAAAGATTTTCAACTTTATCAATTCGGTTAATCATTCAATAAAAGTCAATTCGAATGATAACTTTATAAAGTCGCATAATAATTTTAAAAAGTCAATTCGAATAGTAATTTTGTCAATTCGAATGATAATCATCCCCGATTCTATGGGAAGGAAGGAAAAGGGATTCTTTTGTAAACGAGGGATTTTGTGCATGGTTGGATTATAGCAAAATGGCGATCATACATAGGACGTATATGATATATTAGTGCTACACTGTGAACTACGGACTCGACGCAACAAACGAATAAATTAATTAATTCTCCAAAAGACGAGCGACATTTTTCTTCATTTGTTTCTTTTTTTTGTTTTTAATATTGATGTGCCTCACCTGTGCTTCCCGTTTTCCCAAGAAGAGCAGCTGATCACGAGAAAAAAATATGTCATTCGTTAGAATCGAGATGAACAAAAAAAAAACGAGTGTAACAAATTTTCAATGTTTTTTGAAAAATGAATTTTCCGGGTTCGAATTTATTCTGAGTATCGAAAACTATTTGGAAATTGATAATGAAATGTTGTAACCTGTCGTGGGTACGCGATTTGTATTTTGAAAATTTTCAACGATACAGAATTTTCGGGGTGGCGATGGAAGAGTCATTTTACGATTTATTCGGTATAATTTAGTAACGGTTAAAAATACTGTACCAGGCAAGGCGACACTTACATAGCGACATACCTGCTGTCGAATTGGCCAATCCGCTCAATGCTGAAACATACAGAGCATTGGGCGATATTATCACGCGCGTGTGCCGGTTAGTGGAAATTGTTATTCTCTTTTCACATGCGACGACGCGTCAGGAGGCGCAAGGTACAACAGGACCAACGAGGAAAATGAAGAGTAACGAGACAAGAGCGTGCAGGCTTCGATCATTCGTAGAAGATTACGCGATAATTCAACAAATTTTGCCAGCCCGAAAGTTTATCGAATTTTTAACTCGTTAAATGTTCGACAAACATTTCGGGTCATGAAAATTTTTATATTTTTTTATGCCTGACATTTTTATGGATTACAATCTTTATTAAAAAAAAAAGTCTATACAAATATTACTATATAGGAAAAAAAGTGATATTTAAAAAAACACGATGTCATTTGAAAATATAGTTCAAGGATGAAAGAAATATATATTTTGAAAATCTACGATCTATGCAAAAAACGTATTTAGATAAGGATAATAATGAAACAAAAAACGACACCGATGAGGCTATTTTTCGCGTCGATTTTTCCAGTTTCCCTGTGCCCTCCTGCATTTCCCATTTTCGAAATATTTAGCAAAAATAGAAAATGCTTATAATTGATTATCGTCGGAACGTACAAAGGAAAGGAAATAAATAAATGAGAATTTTTGTTGCCTTCTATCATGCGATGAAAAGCACGTCAGTTCGTGTTCTGCGAGTGTGCATGTTTTTTGAGAATTTCTGGAGATCGTATGGTCAAAGAATCGACGATTTTATTCGAACGGCGAGTTAATTGTTTCCTGCCGAGAATAACGAACTTGCTACTCACTGTTGGGTGTTACTTGAAGGTTCCCATTTCCACCGGTCATCGCTGCCAGAGTAACAAGATTCTGCATACTCATCGGCGTTACTCCGGCGTTCGCTGTAATGTTTCATTAAAAAAAAAACCACAAATTTAGCAACCGACATTCAAAACTTGCTTCTTACGAATCAACATTTTTTTTGAATTATTGACGAAAACCGAAAAATTTGACGACGTGTATTCCAAATTTTTGCTTATTACGAGTCAACATTTTTTTGTTTAATATTGATGAAAACCAAACGAAAACGTGGTTTTCGTTCGAAAGCAGAATAATAAAGAAGCTAAAGAGTTTCGTGCAGTGGACGATACAGATAATTTGGAAATGATAATAATTAATTAATATGTCAAAGTAATTAATAAACATATCATTTGAAATAAAAAATAGGGTCAAATAAAATAGAATATAAAAAAAAATAATTAATAAACATCTTTTTATAAATTTTCGTATATATATATTATTTTTTTTTAAAGAAGAAAATAAAAACTTGATATTATTAAAAAATTCAACGATAATTATCACAAGCATTCGATTAGCCGACCGTTTTTGTTTGCAAATTCTTTTTCGAGATTACTAAACTCGTAACCACAAATAAATTATTTTATTAATAATATAATCTAAATAAGACCGGTATTAATTGATTTAATTAAAAAACAATTAAAAAAATAACTTTCTAACAAACTAAATATAAGTTCATTTATAACTATAAATATGACTTATAAGATCATAAAAAACAAATATAAAAATACCCTTTATAAATAATTTAACATAGTGAAATAAATTTAAAAAATATAATTTTTTTTATTTCGAAATTACGAAATAAAAGATTAAAAATTTTACAAAGTTTTCGAGAAAAGGTGGTGAAATAAAATTGAAATAAAATGTAATAAAATAAATGAAATGTTTTCGTGCGACACTGACCGTACTCACCGGCCGAATTGAGGGACGCGAGGGTCGCCAGACTTTGAAGATTTGCCGGATTGATTTCCGGTGGACTTGGCACAGTCGGGGCCGCCGCTTGGGCCGGTGTCGAAGCTCCAAGACCCAGATGTTGCTGCAGCAGCAATTGATGCTGGACACTCGAGAGCGCGTTGGCACCGGCGTTCGCACCCACGGGGGTCGCTGCACTCGACGTCGCTTGCAGTTGTTGCAGCAGTTGTAGCGACGTTGGCGCAAGGGAGTGCGTGTCATTCTGCGAAAAGAAATTTTCCACGTTTTTACCGAATGACGAATAAGATCATCGTGGAAGCTACCAAACAAATATTCCAATCTTTATATTTCCTCGAGTTAAAACCATTTTGGATTATATATTCGGACGTTCTTCATTTATTTACAAAAATTCATTAAAAAATATATTTTTCGAATAAAATGAATTTTTTTTTCAAATTTTTTTATGTGACGTAGCATGATTTTGTTATTTTTATTTTTTAATTATTTTTTGCAACATATGACTACGAACTTTTTAAATTTCGTAATTTTTGAGATTCCGGAAAAGTGGCCGCGGTAGTCGAACATTTTTTTTCTGTTTTAGGAGTATTGAAAGGATTCATTTGATCGAAAATTTTCAGCTCATTACGAATATCAACGAATTTTCGTCGAAAGCATTGCACACAGCAATAAAAATCGTGATTTTAGAGGTTTTTTTCAATTTTTTCATGGAAATTTTGGGTTTTCGGGAAAATGAATGGTAGATTCGTTCTCAGGAGATAAAATTACATCGAAATGGGTCAATAAAAGAAATATTAAAAATCAAAAATTTTTTTGGTTTTTTGAGGGATAAACGTTTTTTCACTGAATCATCGATAACTTTTTATCCTTTAGGGCCTGGGACTCCACTTTCCACTCAATCTCTTCGTTATGATTTTATCTTCAAATTGCTTTTTTAATAATTAAAATCCTATGATTTTTCGATTTTTGGCAGAATTTCAAAGTCGGACCATCGATTTTTGCAAATTTTTCCATACATACCCCTTT
>JAPYZI010004803.1:0-13041 GCA_030523105.1 Ophioninae sp. A BG-2022a
ATTGTAGGGGGAGACGTTAATAATCGTTAATAATTATAATGATAATAATTGTAGGGGAGAGACGTTAATAATCATTAATAATTATAATTAATAATAATTGTAGAGGGGAGACGTTAATAATCGTTAATAATCGTAATAATTATAATTAATAATGATTGTAGTGAATAATTATTACCAATCGCAATAATTACAGTTACGATAAACAACGGAATTATAATTGCTACTAATTATGAAAATACAATTACATATATTACGTAATAAACGATAAACGTCAAGAAATGATGATGATGAAACATTTTATTACGCCCTTTAATTATATAATTCAAATGTTAATCGTAAATGTTAATTTCTTAAATGCCTATTAAAAAAAAAAAAAACAAAATAAAAATATAAAAATTTAACAAATTAATAACTAAATAATAATATAAACGAGAAAGAGAGAGAGAGAGAAAGAGAGATAGGCTATACCGGAAGCGGATAACTGAGACGCAACACCCATCAATTGTAAAGATCCGATCGTAAGATCGAGACAATGGGATCACGATCCGAGAGACAAGACCGTACGTGAAAATTACATAGAATCAACCATCCATTAGTCTCAACTTCAAGGTCCTCGTCCTGTATAATCATATTTTCCAATTGCCCAAAATACCTCGTTGCAGTATTTCGGTTACAACATATTATTATTATTATTATTATTATTAATTAAAATTATTACTTATTCATAAACGTATTATATTAATTATACTAAATTATCAATTCATCATAATCGTTACAATAAACTAAAAAATTATCATTATAAATTCACAGTTATAATAATAATTAATTGAAAAGTTTGTATGATTTATTTATATTCGTAATCATGATGAATTATAAAATAAGAATTATGAATTTGTAATCGTAATCATAATGAACTATGAAATAAAAATCATAAATTTATATTTGCAATTTTAATAAATCATAAAATAAAAATCATAATTTTTTTATTTGCAATTTTAATAAATCATAAAACAAAAATGATAAAATTGTATTTGAAATTTTAATAAATTATAAAAATTGCAAATATAAAGACATTTTTCATGACTCTGGGAATTTTTTTTTTCTTACTTCGCACATAATTTATCGTGGCGTATTAATTTTGTGCGCGACGATTCATCGTGGCGCATTATACGTGCGTGTATACAAATATCGCGTCGGTCTCTCTTGCTCGTCATTTTATTACGCAGGCGCCCATTCGGGCATTTTGCTCGGGTTTAACCATCGCGTTGCGTCTGTCACCTTCGGGCCAAGTGCCGATGTACATATGTATATGTATACACATATAAATGTATATATGAGGGTACCAGATAATTCCCTAGGAGCTAGTTGCTCGACAACGCCCCCAGATACTCATCTCGGACGAAAAAAACGTCGAAATAGGGTTTTTGTATCGAAAGTTACCGAATTATAAACTTTGGTGGCCTTGAATTCGGTCAAGTGGATACATCGACCAGATTTCAAGGTCACCTTCCTCCTTTGGCCATAAATGTACAACCGGAAACAGAAGATCAGGTTTGTCAAAAATCGTGACCTTGGGACGACATTGGGACGACCTTGGGACGACCTTGGGACGACCTTGAAATACGACCAAGATGCAGGGTCCGCACTTTGCCGCCGACCATACCAAAGCAAGGGGGAAAAGCCACGTTCAACGATGAATGACCTTGGAATCATCGGAATGACCTTGGAATGACCCTGGTATGACCTTGGTATGACCCGGGAATGACCTTGGAATCCCACAAATCGGAGAACCTCGGTCACTTTTCGGGCCACCCTGTATGCACGTGTACATTTATACGTATGGACGTGTGTATTGAATTACGTACGCACGTGCATACGTGATCGTTACTTTGACGACAACGTCGTGTATTACGTAGATGGACGGGAGTGAGGAATTATTATGCTCGGTGAATTCAGCGTGTCTACGTCTGCATGCTTCGTCGATGAAACCTGGAACTGATTTCTATTCACCGACCGTGAAACGGCGCGAAAATATATTTTTTTTTGCGAATTCCGTATCGACAAATGAAAAATTTCATGTCGACAAAGAAATAATAGCAACAAGAAAAATCAGCAAAAAGAAAAAATAGGAAAAAGAAAAAAATAGCAACAAGAAAAAATAGCAAGAAAAAAATAGCGACAAGAAAAAATAGCGACAAGAAAAGATAGCAACAAGAAAAAAATTGCAACAAGAAAAAAATAGCAACAAGAAAAAAATAGCAACACAAAAAAAATAGTAAATAGAAAAAATAGCAACAAGAAAAAATAGCAATAAGAGAAAAATAGCAACAAGAAAAAATCGCAACAAAAACATAAACAAGAAAAAAGGCAACGAGAAAAAAAGCAGCAAGAATAAACATCAACAAAAACAAATAACGTTATATTTACTGTTAAATTTTGCTGAATTTTCTAACTTTTAAATTCAAACTTTCGCCGTCGAACTGGAAAATCAAAGTTCAGTATTTTTGGTATTCTTTTCTCCGACGGAGATTGTAAGTAGATTGAAAGAAGGGAAGGAAGAAAATACTTAAATCGTACGGTGTTGGAGTCAATTCTCGAAAGTGAACAATCAGCTTGGTAATCCGAGCTAAGGTGGATCAAGTACAAAAGCGATATAAACTGTAAAGTGCAAAAAAGTTTCGAAAACTTTTACGTGGCAAAAGTAATAGAACGGTCATGCTGGACCATACATTCTCAACGGGGAAAGAAGACTTTCGTAAAACATACGAGTAAGGTCTCCAGATGAGAAAACGAGTCGACGGAGCTTTCGTGATCCCTGAGAGGGCAAATATCCGCGAAGCTTCGTGGAGATTAGAGATAACTGAGTTTGTTTGGGTTAACAAGGCGGAATGCTGTGTGTCGGAGAAATCATGAACCCAATCAGGAGGATCGTTCCAATCCAGAAGGATTCAAAAAACGATCAGGGCTGCGCCGCTAATAGCGTCAGGCTAGAAAGAAAACCATAAAACTGAAGACGAATACCAGAGAAAAAAGAATACATGTGGAGACATCTGGAACATGAAACCCGAAAATGTGATTCAATGTCCTAGAAGGGCCTCTAAACGCTCAGCGTTCAAAACCTTAAACTTCAGATAGGGCCCTTGAGGCCCAATCTTTGGGAAGAGTCTCAAAGTTCAAGCTTTCCAGGCGACCCAAAAGCGCTAAGCCTTATAGAACGCCATCAAGGTGCAAAACCCTAAAAAGAGCCCTGTAACTTCAAAACTGTAGGGAGGGCCCTAAACATTATAAACCTAAGAGAAGGCCCTGAAGATTCTAGGTTCTAGAACGGCCTCTAAATGCCTAATGTCTTAAACCTTAAACCTTAAAGAGGGCCCTTAAGATTCAATCTTTGGGAAGAGCCTTAAAGTGCAAGCTTTTCAGACGATCTAAAAGCGCTAAACCTTATAGAACGCCCTAAAGGTTTAAAAGCTTGGAAAGGGCCCTGAAAGCTAAGTGGTAGGGCCCTAAAGGCTCAAAACCTCCGAGGGAGGGCCTAAAAGGCTCAAAACCTCCAAGGGAGGGCCCTAAAGTCTCAAAACCATCGGTAGGACCCTAACCGTTTAAAACCCTAGAGAGGACCCTGAAAGCTCAAACCTAGAAATTCCCGATGGGTCTTTACTTCGCCCCTCATTGCGGAACAACTATTGATCCTAACTGAACAAAAATTTACCGGGATCTACTCGAATGTATATCGAACAACATATCTTCGAACGAGCTCTGAAAAGAACGATCAAGTCCGTTAAAAAAATTCACGAACAAAAAAAACCTTATTTCCGTGAGCGCACTGGGGTCATCTTTGGTATCAGGTGTAGTAAAAAGAAACCCATTACTTTCTAAAGTAATTCAATCGGGAACCGAGTCAACCAATCACAAAACTGTCCGGAAAGTTTGTTCAGTACGAAATCTTATCTTTGCAACGGCGTTTAGATTAACCCGATCGGACTAATGCAACGCGAGATAAACATATCTGAAGTCGTCTATTAAAAAAATAATGGATCTCTTTTTACCAGACCTGATATTAGCCAATAGGGACGCCAATTCGAAAGCGCTTCCGGAAAAACCTTACAACCTCCGAATTGTTTAGATTCAAGTTCAAGTAGGAGTGAAACGACGGGCAAAAGAACAAGATAAAAGGGGAGAAAGCTCGTGTGGGTCTCCTGCTGCGCGTCGGGTGCTATTTTCAGCCCTCTGTGTTTGGTTCTCTCGATGGAAAGCCACCTATCTCTCTCTCTCTATCTCTCTCTCTCTCGCTCTCTTTCCTGCTGCATCCTCTTCTGCGCTCCTTCCAGCTCCCGATTCGCATCGATTCCAGCTCCGACCAGCAGAACTAACCCTCCTTCCGCCCCAAGCGCCCCTGAAGCTGTCCCTCTCTCGTCATCTCTCTCCCTCGACCTCAACCTCACATGTCTCTCTTTCGCGAGAGCGCGCGCATTCTCTTTGAACCTCCGCTCATCCCTTTCAACCCCCGGCAACCCCCTCCCTCACTTTTCTATCCCTCTTTCACTAAAAAAGAAACGTCTCTCCCTCTCTCCACATTTTTCTCACCTCCTCTCTCTCTCTCGCTCTTTTTCTCTCCCTCGAAAAAAAAAAAAAAATATTTTTTTTTTCCTCTAAAAAAAATCATTTCGCTCCGTCCCTCCAGCTCCCTCGACGTCTCTACGTCTAACAGTAAAAAAAGAATCTTCGTCCTCGTTTTATTTATTTTTTTTTTTTCTTCTTTTTTTTCTATACGGATTTTTTCTTTTTTTTTATCCAGCTTTTCGAGTCCGAAAAATGAAAATAGTTTTTTGTAGAGATTGAAAAGAGATGTTTTTTTTTTTCAATTACTTTTGTATGGGGGTATCGGATTATCTCATTAGAGAATTATTGTTATTTTTACTCGGAGATTCGTTTCGTTCGTTTAACAAAAGTTATTACTTTTGCTGGAGATTTAATTTATCGGGGATTATTGTCGTTACGGGGTTAATTATTATTTTTATGGAAAAATGTCTTTGATGGCGATTCGAATGTTTGGATTTGTTTGGGTTTGCTTGTCTTTTGACAGACGATTGATAGCGACAAGAAAAAAGAGGAAAAGAAAATATTTAGGAATTGTTTTTATACGTTGAATAACGAATTGTTTTGTCACGTATTCGATTATTATTTTTAATAATCGATACCAATAATAATCGCCAATAAAAATAATAATTAACGATTATTATTTTTATTGGCGATTATTAATGTTATTTAGTAATAATTTTTTTTTATCACGATAAGTATTAGCATTAAAAATCGATTGTTTTATCAGTAATAATAATTATTAAATATTGAAAAAAGCAATCATTTTTATTAACGATAATTATTAGTATTAAATATTATTTTTATTATCGATAATTATTCTTATTTATAAATAACAATTTTTAATAACGATAATTATTAGCATTTAAGATTATTTTTATTTGTAAAAATGATTATTGTTTGGAAATAATTGATTTTTCAAAAAGATGACACCGAATCTGATCTTTTTGCCATGGTTTTTGCGAAGAGTTGACAGCTGAGGGGAGATCGCGTATCCGGGTGGATATTTGCAGCCTCGTGCGGATCGAACGCCACGCTTGTACGGGATCCTCGTCTACCGTGGAATGGACTTTCCAGGCTCATCGACGACCCGGAGACACACATGAGGAAACGAGAGAACGGAAGACTGATTTACAAGGGGCTGCGAAACCACTTTAATTATTCCACGTGTCTGAGGCTCTCTTCTTTCATTTAGCTTGCTTCCCCTCTTTCTTTCTTAATCTATCACTATGAAATTCATTTCTATTAAATTTACTATGAAATTCATTTCATAAATTTACTATTTACTATGCAATTAATTTCATAAAATTTACTGTGCAATTCATTTCGTAAAATTTACTATGCAATTAATTTCATAAAATTTACTATGCAATTCGTTTCATAAAATTGACTATGCAATTAATTCCATGCAAATCGCTAAGAAATTAATTTCATTAAATTCACTATGAAATTAATTTGCTGAAATCCACAATCAAATTAATTCGCTGAAATCCACTATGAAATTCATTGGCTGAAAGCCACTATGAAATTCATTTGCTGAAATTCACTATGAAATTAATTTGCTGAAATTCACTACCAAATCAATTTGCTGAAATTCACCATGAAAATCAATTTGCTGAAATTCACTATGAAAATCATTTGCAAAAATTCACTATGCACTTCAGTTGCTGAATTTCACTATGAAATTAATTTTCTGAAATTCACTATGAAATTAATTTTCTGAAATTCACTATGAAATTAATTTTCTGAAATTCACTATGAAATTAATTTTCTGAAATTCACTATGAAATTAATTTTCCGAAATTCACTATGAAATGCCTATGCTGAAATCCACTATGAAATTCATTTACTGAAATTCACTATGAAATGCATATGCCGAAATTCACTATGAAATTCATTTTCCGAAATTCACTATAAAATTAATTTCTATAAAATTCACTCCGAAATGAATTCCACAAGCGTAATTTAGACTCTCCCAGAATAACTATTTATATAACATCGACCTAAATTCTAGTTCGATAATTTCCCTCCATTTGAGGCATGAAACCCCTTTTCTTTTCTCTCACGAGTATCCAAAAAATTACTTCCATTTTATCGAACGCCCGTTCGTTCTTATTTAAAAAAGAAAACCCTTCCGCGTCAATTTTCAATTTCACGATCGACGTTGCCTCAACGTCGCACTTTTATTCCGATATTACGAAGTTTCGTCGGCCGATATTCAATGAGATTCGGGGACGGCGAGCGTCCCCCCACTCAAAGCCCATTCCTTGTCGCCGTATACGAGTGACATTGGGTGGGCCGGGAGGGGAGGGGGGAGGCGGTTAATAATTTTATCCGAACTTCCGCAAGGTTGTAGTAATCCGGATATTGACGATGGCTAGCTCCGGTATAAGTGCTCTGGAGATGACGAGATCTGCAAACCTACTGCTACCCCCCCCCCCCCCCCCCCCTCCACCTCCTTCCACCTTCGACAACCTCTTTTCCACCCCGTCCCGCTCGTCTTTGCATACTTGTCTCACGTTCCATAAACCGAGCTTCGTATATCTCGGGAAACCTCGATCCCGGATCCCACATCCATCGGGGACCGCAAAATCTAAGGCATTCAAATCCGTCAACGTAAATATAATATCTATGTACGATATGGAAAACCGAAGCTTGGTTGACGAGCGGTTGAGCTTCGATAATAGCGAGAGTGTTGGTTGCGCGGGTTTACGGATGGCCGATACACGGAGGGGTGACCGTTTGGGTCATCAACCGATCGGCGAAAGACTTTTATGATTTTCGTCAAAATAAGCGAATTGAAAGTGCGCTCAGCGGAGAATTCGAAAAAAAGGGGCCGGATATTTTAACGTGGGTTTTTCACGGTTTCCCCGGGCCCTTGGTGACGGTCGTGATGGAATTCGGAGAAACCGTTGTAACTAAAACCTCGCGGAGGGGCCGATGACGGAAAACGGGTTTGGGTTTGTTTGGGTTGGAGAAAATATTTTTTTTGTTTATTTATCAAATGATAACGACGAATCTTTGCTTCATTAAAATCGCGAAGAAATAGTGTTCGATCGGAAAAACAGTAATACGTAAAAAGCCACGAGGGCAAACGGTCGCATTAAAATTAAGAAAAGAAATTTAGGTTTCAGTTCGGTACCAAAAAAAAAATCAAAAACTAAAGAAATTATTGTTTTTTATAAAAAAAATAATAATAATTTAAAAAAGAAACTTGATTTTTCTTCCGTTACGAAAATAAAAGGGGAAAAAGACGGAAATATGTATCGATCGAGGGTTTAAAAAAATGAAGGAATTGACCTGCTTTTCTAAAATTGAAGTATCGATATCGACGAAAGGTAAGCCTCCGATGACGTTTTTCAAGTTTCGCGAAGCTTTCGGCCCGTACTGTTTCACGACGTAGTTTTCATTTTTTTCCCTCCACGCGCTTATACTTCTCCTCGTTCACGTGATCGAGGTTCGATCGGGAAAGGACGAATTACAATTTTTTTTCTCCGCTTCTTTTTGCCCGGATAATTAAAACGCGAAATGGAGTAGGGTGCGCGCCAACGAGCTCGGAACACCCACATATCCATACGGTTCGCGGCAATTGCGAAATCGCTGTTTCATTTCCGTGAGTTATCGGAGCAAGGGAATGCAAATAAAAAGAATGGGAAGGAGGGAAAAGGAGACGACGATGATGATGATGATGATGATGATTGATTTTATTACGCTCTAATAAAAAAAACTAAGTAATTGAAGATAAAACAAAAATATTAACAAAATAAAGATACAAAGTTTAACAAAATAATAATGATACAACAATAATGAAATAAATAAAAATATTTAAAAAATAACATAATGAGCGAAATCTTATCGAAAAATAATCAGACAACAAATATAATCTAAAATAACAAAAAACCGGCATTTTAACAACAAATAACCAAAAAATGCAATTGTAACCAAAAATAACCGAAACAACGGAAATATAACCAAAAACGCACATATAACCTACAAAATAACCAGGAAATGCAAATATAACCTAAACTAACCAAAAAACGTAAAAATTTTCAAAAAAATATTCCGGCTTGGCCCAAAAATTGACTGAAAATGAAGTAACTCATATAACTTATAAACTTAAAAATAAACGAAAAACTAAAAATCCTGATGTAAATTAAGAACTAACGAGACGCTAGGAACAATCTTCCAACAAACCGACAGAAATAAACTGATTAATCCAGATAAACCAAAAGTAAAGAATAATCACAAGGAAAAAGAAGAAACATGATAAAAATAAAAAAACGAGAGAGAGAGAGAGAGAGAGAGGGACTATCAGATAAAGATCAAGATAAATGGATACCGACAGCCGGAGATGGTAGGGACGAAGAATGAAAATCGCAACAGAAGCAAGGAGCGGAATGACGCGGAGCGGAAGAGTCTGGATCTCTGGTGAAAAGCTCGGGCAAGAAGGGAGATGCCAAATTGTTTACGCTCGCTCTCTCGCGCTTGCTGATACCCGCCCCCCCGCCCGCCCCATCAACCAACCGCGTTCCTCGTTTATCCGGCTGCCAACGTGCCACCCGACGATTCCCGAACGGTTAGTGAGGGTGTAAACAACCGCCGCACGTTACAGACTAAACCTGGCTAAAACGATTCTGTTTTTCTTTTTATTTCTCTTCATTTTACCGTTTCACGAATATTCGACCAGCCGAGGTTATTCCTAATCTCTACCGAGTTAAGCGCGCTCGTTGGAAAACGTTGGTACCACGAAAAATGAACTTTTCGTTGGATTGAACTAATATACGAGTTAACGTAAGAAAAAAATATTCTCTTCTTTGGTCAAGTGCATATAACGCTCGTCTGCGGATCGAAAGGACCCGGGTTCGAACCCAGGTAGCGACTGATTTTTTTTTCGGAATTTTTCGATGAAACTCGTTCCATGGCCGGTAGCCAAACTTAGAACTGTATGTATTGTTTTGAGCTATTTGTATTGGTATGGATTTTCCGCAGTTTTCCTATGCCCACGACAGAAATGGCATAGCCAATGCAAAGGACCAGTGGAAACAGAAAATAAATAGGAACTTGGGATATAAAATATGTATATGAGGAGATAATCAAAATGAACAGTAATATCGATGTATAAATCTTTTATTTTCTATCTTCTAACCATGTTCTTCCATGTACATAAATATCAATTTCGGTTCATTAGTCTCGCAAAAACTCGTCCATGGCTCCGATTTGAAAACATTTTTTCTCAGTTCGATTTTCCCGATACTGCGAATCTTCTAGGAGAAAAAAGCTACTAAAAAACCAAGAGAAACCAAAAAAAACAAAGGAGAAATAGAAAGAATATAAACTGATCATTTTACAAAGCGTATGTCACTTCGGATTGCTCTCTATAGGTGCCAATCGTGGCGGACGTATATCGAAAAAGATTCATAAATACTGAAATTCCATTACGAAGAGTTACAATAAAATCAATTTTAATTTCTCAGCTATTAAATAATATAAACAATTGTATTTATTCATTTATTCATATCAATTAGAATTATTATTATTATTTTTTTTTATTCTTGAATCATTTCTACTGTCGCTATTAATTCTTTTTTTTTTCTCTTTCATTGATAGAACGAATGAGTAACGTCGGGATTCGCTATCACTTTTCGGTAGTCCCCGGTCCCTCCTCCCCGGCGTCCTTCCGACCAAGCGATACGATACCGTGACTAAAGCGCCTCTCGCGAGGGTAAATATAGTGTATTACAAACTTCGCGGATACGTAACCGTGCACGTACGAAAAAATATATACATAGCGGGTATGCTGGAAATGCACACAGGCGCACGAGAGGTATTCCAGACCGACTCGACCTACTTTGCAATCTCGCACTCCAGGATTTCGTCCATTATTTTGTATCTTATTGTTCCAACTCCGAGATCCTTTCAACCTTGGTAAAGAAAAAAAAATGGCGAAAAACAAAAAAAAAACGCTCTCATCTGACCTACGATGTAAAATTCTTTTCTTCTACCCCGAATTTAGAGAAAAAAAAATGCTGAATTTAAACAATCGCTATCGTCCAGGCGTACCCCTGAAGAAATGAGAGGAATATTTTTTTGGGATTCGTTCCCGATTCGAATAAACGACGAAAATCTGTTAAAACAGTTTGAGAAGTTACTTGAAAAAGAAAAGATCGTCGATCAACAAAAAAATATTGAAATTCGAATGGGCAAAATTTTTTAAATCGCGCATAGGATAATAATTATAGTAAAATTAAGACCGAATAAAAATACCAAGATTCGTATAATACACCATCAATATAACATTTATTTTAAAAGAATAACATGTTATTTATCAATGCGAAAAATAATTATTTCGTGTAAACCGAATCCATAAATTGAATCAAATTAATTATTCATTGAAAAATGAATTTATTAAATAAGTAAGTAAATTAATAATGACAATGCGGCTCCAATAATAATAACAATAATAATACCAACACACATACAAAATATGTATATTTATTAATACGAACAAAAATGATAATTCAACGACTTAACCAATGAAATAAAATTAATAATTAATCGATGAATCAACTGGATGTAACAAATCAATTATTTAATTAATTGCGTTAATTAAATAATTGAAGTAATTATCGTAATAATGAAATTAGTAAATATAATTAGAAATATATATGTACGTAAAATATAATTAAAAATATATACGTACATAAAATTGAAAAAAAAAAGAGAGACAGAGAGAGAGAAATGAAAAACACTGAGCGACAGAGAGAGCGCGATTAAGGGGTATATTGTGTAACGATACATGTAGCCGGGTCAAGAATACTTATGCCCACCGCCCCCCCCCCCCCTCCCGACACCGCCGCGAATCCCCAGAACTATCGAAGTTGTATGAGAACTCGGGCGTATGTTGGATACGTGTTTCGAGCTTGAAAATGTGTTACACGGAATTGTACGGATTCATATGGGCGGAGGCGGTATTAAAACCGGAGTGCATGGACATCGAGTGTGTGCGTGAGTTACACGTATACGGAAGGCAGGAATGTGCGAAACCGTACGTACACGTAGGTACGTGCGAGCTTTTGTGTCCAGACTCGGGCGCAAGAAGCTCACGTTGCGAACTTACTATTTCATGGCGATTTGACAATTCTTTTTTTTACTTTCTTCAAGTTTATCATTGTCATTATTATTCTAAAAATGGATTTTTGAATAGTCAATGATGAATAACAAACTAGCCGAGGAAACTAGTAAATATAAATTAGTCGATTGGCCAACTAGATGACTCATCGGTAATTCGTAATGCGACTTAAGGGAATGACGAACACGTTGGAAACTTTCGACGCGGTACCTCGTTACGTCGTTTTTTTTCGTTTTAAGCTCTTAAAGGGGTTTATTTAATCGGAAATTTTCGGCTGATTACAAATATCCCCGAGTTTTTGCCGAAAGTGCAAAATTAGACTGGGAAAATGGGAAAAACCCTTTCTAGAATACTTTTTTGACATTTTTTCATCGAAATTTTGGGTTTTCGGGGAAATAAATGGTTGATTCGTGTTCAGGGGATAAAATTACATCGAAATAGACCAATAAAAAAAATATTTAAAATCCAAAATTTTTTTCGATTTTTGGGCGACAAACGTTTTTTCACTAAATCATCGATAACTTTTTTACCTTTGGGATTTGACACTCCACTCTGCGCTCAATGTCTTCGGTATGATTATATCATTAAATCGCTTTTTTAATCATTAAAATCCGATGATTTTTCGATTTTTGGCAGAATTTCAAAGTTGGACCATCGATTTTTGCTAATTTTTCCATACATACCCCCAACGCCATTATTTAAGTCAGGCAAAAACCTTTTCCAAATACATGCATTGAATCTACACAGCATATAAGAAGCTCACCGTACGACCCTTTGAAATTTCGTGATTTTCAAGATTCTGGAAAAGTGGCCGGAGGAAGTAAAAAAAAAATTTTTTTCCATTTGTAACTTTTTAAAGGGTCTATTTAATCGGAAATTTTCCGCTGATTACGAATATGTCCGAGTTTTTGCCGAAAGTGCAAATATAAACTGAGAAAATGATAAAAACCCTTTCTAGAATAATTTTTCGACATTTTTTCCTTGAAATTTTGAGTTTTCGGGGAAATAAATGGTAGATTCGTGTTCGGGGGAGAAAGTTACATCGAAATAGACCAATTAAAAAAATATTAAAAATCCAAAATTTTTTTCGATTTTTGGGCGACAAAAGTTTTTTCACTAAATCATCGATAACTTTTTTTCCTTTGGGATTTGACGCTCCACTTTGCGCTCAATCTCTTCGTTATGATTTTCCCTTCAAAATGCTTTTTCAATCATTGAAATCCGATGATTTTTCGATTTTTGGCAGAATTTTAAAGTCGGACCATCGATTTTTGCAAATTTTTCCATACATACCCCTTTGCCTCTTTTTTTCCGAT
>JAPYZI010004804.1:0-12404 GCA_030523105.1 Ophioninae sp. A BG-2022a
GCGCCCCCCCCTCCCCCTCCCCCTCCTGCTCCTTCAACTCTCTTCCTATAGTCGATCGGGGATGAAAGAGGGTTGGAAGGCGGTGACGATAGTGAGGCCAAAGGATTACGATGAGCAACGACCTGCCACGAGGAATTGTGCAATCTCTTGAGGCAGCCAGGGGTAAAAAAAAAAAGAGGGAGCCCACCAACGAGGGAGGACGAATTTCTTTTGGATTTTTTTCTCGTTCGTTTCATTCCACCCTCCTCTCTCTCTTCATTTCACTCCCTAGCCAATGAAAATTGAGCGTCGTTGAGATTATCCTCCGCGTCAGGTCAGAGAGAGAGAGAGAGAGAGGGAGAAGGCAAAAGAGGAAGAAAAAATACACTCATTTTTTCCGTCTGATTTTTTCCTCCCTCACTTCTGGGCTTTCCCATTCTTTATTTATTTTTGTTCTTCTCGCTCTCCTCGTTTCCAGCGAAGCTTCGCCGCGAGCTGGAAAAACGGAAATCCACTTTTTCCTAACAATTTTTCTACTCGGATCGAACACTTGAAAAAAAAAAAAGAAAAGAAAGAAAAAAACAATAATAATAATCGTCCACGATTCTCTTTGTCCGTACTTCACCCCTGTGTCCTAAAGGGAGTTTCAACCCCCTCCAGCCGCTCGAAACCAAACGGCAATTGATTAGCAGAAAAAATAAAAAAACAAATAGAACAAAAAGGAAAAACAGTAACGAAAAATCCTCCAGTTCTTCAGGATTACAACTGCGGTTGTTGATACTTGTATGTTCGCGAAGACGCGAAGGGGATGGTGGCGGAGAAGGGGTTGGAAAAAAAAGTGAAATCTTTTGTCTTCATAATATTTATCCTCTAACCGCGTTGCAGCAAGCCACGAAACCTCGGAAGGGAAAAAGAGGTTGGAGGATGGCGAGCGAGAGAGAGAGAGGGGGAGATGGGGGATGATGATGTTGGGTTACAGTGTCAGGGGGATGCGAGTAATGGAGCGTAAGATCCCGCGAGACTCAACGTGTAGAAACGCCATAACGAAAAAAAAAAACAAACAAAAACAAAAACAAAAAACAAAAAATCCAGAAAGGTTTCGTAAAAGCGAGAGGGTTGGGGGGGGGGAGGGGGGGCGAAAGGGATAAGGAAGAATAAAACGAGGGATGAAAAAGCTTAAAGCTCGCGGTAAGCCAAGGTCCGCCTATCTATACTCGAATGTCGGCGCGCGTAACGCGATAAATTCAACCCTCTCTTCTTCTTCAGGGGTGGGAGAGAAGGCGAAGGAAAAAAAAATGAAAAAAAAAAAGAAAAAATGAAAAGAACGAGAAAATTCCAGCCCTCTGCTCGGCGGAATTATTTGGACGTAAAGTGAGAGAACGAGACGGGTGACCGTGAGGAATAATACGGACATTGGGAATTAAGGGTTGCCCGGAAAAAAAAAAAAGGGTGGATGAATGATGAAAAATTTCGTCCCCGAAAACGACTCGCGGAGACGGTTCGAGAGAGAAGGAGGGGGGAGAGTAGATTCTGACTCAGTCGAAATCTGCCGGCGAAAGTCAAGAGGGAAAGTGAGGTTTCGTGTTACCGGAGTAGGGGAGGGGAGGGGTGAAGATTTATCCGAATAAAAAATGATTTCGCTGGCAATGATAAAGAAAAAAAAATGAATAAATAAAAATATATGTTTTTTGGTATGTGTATATGTACATGTGGATTTATATATAAATATATATATGTATATATATATATGGAAATAAATAAACAGCAGAAGCTTTTTGGGCACAGCGAAAGCGAGAAATCCTTGAGAGAGATCGAGGTCGAGAGCACTCTCCCGGCCGACGAGATAAATAAGAACAACTGCGGACTTCCGGTTGGATCGCGAAAGGGCATAAAGCAAACAGAAAACTTCAAAAGTAACACGAGAAGAAGAAGGGAGAGATGAAAATTCGTATTACAAATTCACCGGAGACGAGGGAAATGTAATACAGTTTGAAAATAAATACGCGGGTAATTTAATACATTTTTTAACGTAAATGCGAGGGGATAAAAAAATTAAAAAAATTTGTTTCAATATTTAATAACTTTTCGAAATATTATCCAGTTGCTTTTTTTTCCTTGCAGTATTCTTTTTAATTTGTACGAAGAGTAATGAAAAGCATGAAGTATCATTTTTCAAAATTTAAACATTCAAAATACATGTCATCTTCAAAAAATTGTATGCTTTTGAATAAAAGTACAAAATTTTCCTCTAATATTAAAAAATAACGAGAAAAATGTATGGGATTTTGAAAATTTTTCATCCTTTTCGAAATAATATTTTTATAATTTATAAATAATATACAATTTATATATTATTTATGAATTATTTATGAACTATTTATAATTACAAGATATTATTTGTAATTTCGAAATAATATATTTTATCATTTTCGAAATAATGTCGTACAGTGAATTTTGTTTTTGTAGTTTATGGTTGTTTTTTTTTTAATTTTTGCTCTCAACGTGTGCAGAGTAGTGGATAAAAGAGAAGAGACGACAGTCCCGTATCGTATTTCGCATTTCAACCGGAAGCTGTGCACAGTAAAGAAACGTAGGTAGAATGTACGAAGGGCGATGAAGGGCAAGGAGGAATGACGGCGGAGGGGGGTGGATTATGAGGTCGATATGGTTTGGAGGGGATGCACTCCGAAAAACGGTAAGAAAACAGCTGATCCACCCAGCGATATAGTCAGTGTTTGTAGAAATAGGTGGAGTTTGGTGTCTACTCTGTACAGGACCGGTTAACAGCGAAAAATAAAGGGTGAACCGTTAGAAAGATGTAATTCCGAAATTAACGAAAAATTCAACAATAGCAAACGACGAGGATCATTTCGGAGGCAAAGCGAACGTAAAATCTCGACAAAGTTCAATAAATGTAAGAACGAATAGACGTATAGGTAATTTCCGGTCTACCAAGCTGGAGGACCCACCAAGGTCATCCGAAAGTCAGAAAGGTAATTGGTTTCGAACTAAAATCCAAGAGGAATGAAAAAAGTGGGCTCAACCTTGAAATCAGTTAAAAGCCTCCAGTGAATAGCGAACAACGAAGAAAAAAAAAAACTCATTCGATCTAGATACGGATCTTGGAATGTCTTGGAAGCATTGAATTTTTGTTGGTTCGGAAATCAATATGAAAAAGAGAATAAAGTAGTACGGTATCACCCGATGTTTGCGGACGTAGCTCGAGAAATATTTCCGTTCCCAAGAGAAAGCGTATAGGAGAATCGAAGATGTATAGATGCCCAATGGTATCCAGAAAGGAGGCCATAGGTAGGAACTGAAGGCGAACTACGGGGGTTTGAACGAGGATAGAGGTAGAAAGGGATAAAGGGATGAGAGGAGAGCCTGCCGTAAGCGAAATCGATGGACCAGCTTGGTGGAGAAGAGAAGGGAGGGCCTGGTTAGGAAAAGGGACAGAGGTATGTTGGAAACGGTCGTAACGTATAGAGACCCCACACTTGCTCATCCCGATCCATCCAGGTTCCTATTCTCACCAAGGCTTTTCAACCTTTTCTATCCCCTGAGCTATCGTACCAGCTCGGCTTGTTTATCCCGATGAGGGGGCAAGCCAACAAGCCCATTTCGCGATAAATCCATTGGCGCAAGATTGATTAATCCTTTGGCCATCCGCAGCTCCACGCTTACCACGGATTATATTTATCAATCGTAAGCCACACACGTACCAGGACCAACCAATCACCAATCCGAGAATTAGTTACGACGGTGCGCCATGACTCCAAATTGACCCCTACTATGCGCTGGGGAAACGTTAATCTTCGGCGTTTCTAGACTACCCGGTATTTTCCGATTTTGGGTTAGCAGGGTCAAAGAAAACCATCAAGGATGGGTCTACGATGAGTATCCACGTTTGAAACCCGGGACCAAGTCCCAAGGGTGAAGTCTCATCGAGATGTGCCGATCTTGAAGAGAAAGAAACACCATTATCCTGAACAATGATTCCGGGGTAGTTTCAGCATTGGAATAACCGGACCGTATTCCTTTTGGGTTTGTTTGAGTCGAATGATTTCCGACTGGGGAATCCGACCCCCTCCAACTGGACGTCCTGGACAAAGTACTCGAGAGCAAACGGAGTTACGCACGAATTCGCTAAACGCCAATATCAGCTGTCGGTAGTGTCCCGTATGCTGAAACTCCGTGCCGTAACCGTCGCGCCCAAAGTGTCCAAAGCGAAATAGAAGGGGATGACGGGATTAGAGACAAATCGCCTGGACTGACGAGTCGGTTAAAAATAGCCAGTCGACGTTCAGTAAGCGTATATAGGTGGCGCAGGTTGGGTGCGATAGGCTCACCGAACGAATCGACGTAGGTCGCTGCGTCCAGCAAAGAGGGAAACCAGAGGGAGGAACGATACGGTGGTTTGGGCAGCGTGACCAGGATTGCGGACGTGCCTGAAGCATTAATCCCATTGGATACGTTTCTAGAGCCGAGTTTCGAATCTGGAAACTTCTGGGGGGGGCAGAACGAATCGCCTAGAAACCGCTTTCTTGTTCCTCGTAGGAAATGCTGCATTCAGTAGACACCATAGTGGGTATCCAACGTATGTTTGTCCTTTCATCTTTTATCAATGAAAAGTAAATGCCATTTTTTAAATTCAAAACAGCGGTTCTAAGTTTCCAGCTGATGAACGTATTCAACGAGCTGCGAATTCTAGAATACTTTAGAAATCAAAATAGAACCTACCTCTACCTTGGATGTTCTCGAAAAAAATCGAACTTTCGACGGTAAACTTGCGTTAAGTGTAAATCCTAGAGGTGTTAAGAAGGTGACGGGTGATCGAAGTGTCCGGTCTCCCAAGATCTTCGTGTAGTACAAGTGGTAGGTACTACAAGTCAGGAACATCCCTCACAAGTGTAGACGAGTCCATCCCCTGTACGGACTAATTGCCGGGTGTGTCTCCAGGGATGATAAAAACGCGTCTCGAATCGAAGTGGAAAGGGATCGAGTAATTCCTTCCTCGTTTACGAGGGTGGTCGTGTTCCGATCCTCTTTTTGCTTCGGTCCTGTTCATCCTCGTTCCCACCACACGGTCGAAGTCTTGCTCTTCCTTTTCGAGTATCCGGTTCAGTGAGGGGGGTTGTTCGAAAGGTTCGCATCTGGGGGTTGCTCAACTGTCGGCATTACAGGACGAACGTTGAGCACCGGAATCCCTGCATACGTGGGTTCCAACGAAGTAAAAACTAGCATGGGTCTGTTGGAACGGAAGAAGAGGATCGTTTCTTGCGTCGCGTCAAGACGGAATGACAAATCCTCGAGTCGTCGATCCGACTGCGGCATTCTTCATCCAGCTATGCACATCGAGCACTCCATGGACTCGGTATCTTTATGGCTTATCCTGGCTTCTTCGTGTTTACTTGGGGAACGAAAGAAAGCCGTGGTACTTTACTGGTGGTACCCAAACAAAGGATCTAGGCTTATTTGTTTGGCTTTCCTGTCAAATCTATTTGCTCGTACACTTTCCTGGAACCTCCATCCCGTATGGTCCTCCTGTCCTCTTAGTGTCGCGAAATATCCTAGAAATTCGACCGCGACTGGATCGTGCGATCTTGGGATTCAATCCTGAGGAACCTTCGGACGATTTCACGACGGGGAGCGCGAATCCTCTTGGATTTTACGAAGCAGCTTGAACTCCGGTTCAACGAAAACCGACTTGTTTCATATCCGTTAGATCGACGAAGGGAGGAAGAGACGAAGCTCCGTTGATTCAAGCCACCGAGCTTACGAGGCTTGCAGTTTTTGAAAAGAGTTCATGATTCTTTTTCTCTTTTTTTTCTTCATTTTTTTCCACAGCTCGAAGTTGCGCCTCGAAGGCCCCTCGGGCGTCGCGTACTCGTTGGCCCTATTGCCCACACCATGTTGAATTTGACGGGTTGGTTATCCGCTGGCCTACCAAAAGCCCGTAACCCATACACCAAAGCGACCACACAACCCTGCCATTGCTTACTACTTGTCAACTCTCTACTATCCTATGCATAGACTTTGCTACGTGTTAACGGTGAAAGACAAAGGTAGACGAAGAGAAAGAGGGAGGGGAAACTCCGAGCGTCCTGTCACATCGTCTGAGACGTAGTCGACGACGTTGGTGACAAAATACGAGGCCAAGCCACACACCACGAAGAGAAGCTGACATCAGAAAATTGTCTAACGTCTCCGAAGAGACCGGAGGATCCAAGGGTATGAAGAAGAAGAGAGTTGGAAGGGAAGGTCTTGGTATAAGCTTTTTCTCCCCTGGGAACAGACTGTGGACAAACCACCTGGTAGTTAACTCTTTACAAGGCAATTTTTCGCTTCAACCTTGCTGTAATTCTTACCTAGCTGGTTACTCATCCCAAAGAGAAACGAAGAGCGAAAGGGGCTCAAGCGAGCTCTTTTATCTCTCGTAATAACCCGACACAAGAAGTTATCTCAGCTGCCCATCATCCAAAACTACTCATCAGCCCGAAAAAAAAAGAAGAAAAAAAGGGATAAAAGTGACTCTCACCCTAGTCCAACCCGTGTAAGAGAAGATACCAATTGACTTCACGGATGAGGAGTGGAAGATGGTCTCAAAAGCATCCCCGAACTTCTGGTCCCCCGACTCTCTTCTTGGTCTCTACTCTGACCTGCGTCAACCCCAGCAGAGTTGAGGGACAAGACCGTGGGCTCGTAGTCAGCGACTATCAAACTTCCAACGAAATTCCCCGCGACCCCCCACTCTCATCGTACACTTGGTAGCTCGCCGGGTCTATGGAACACGAAACAGGCGCAACAACAATCGCAACACGGCCGGAGTTAGAATAATCTCGGGATGAAGATTGGCGGGTGAGTCTGGCGTTTCCCGGCTGGAATCGGAAGCCTGATAACGTCAAGTGCAAACGTACCAAAGTCCAGATCTCCTCTAAGGGACGAGTTAATTCACCTCCGTTGGAAGAATTATGTGAACTATGACTCGACCAATGGTCCAGCCGATAATAATTTTGGATTTTCTTCAAGGTCCAACCGAATCGGGCATTCAATCCCTGTGAGTTCTTTTCACTCGACAATTGGACTTTCCTGTTCGGATGTTGATGGACAATTATTACAAAGATAAGTGACGGTTTTTCACCGACTTTATCCAAATCTTCATTGGACCAGCCGTGAAGACACTTTTCACCCAATACCACTGCCGTTCTCCCGTTTTGGCATTCGCGTTCCTCTAACCAGTCTTCTTTTAGAGGCTCTTGGCTCGCATCTGTCTCGTTTGCCTCCCGGATTCGCTTCCTATCTAAATCTGAAACCCGCTCTTCTTTCTCATCCCCTTTGGTCTACGATTCTCGAGGTCTGGAGTTCCAACCAGACGAAGGATTCCCCGGTTAGGTGCGGGGTGGAGTTCTGCGGGGGACGTGGAGGAGCGAAAATCCCGCTGACTCGGCATTCGGATTTCCGCGAGTTTCAACCTCATACCAGTTCTCCCAATTCTCCCCTTGTTCTTCATCATCCGACACCCCACCCAGCGTTGGTCTCGGCCTGCGTGCACGTCGACTAAGCACTTGGGTGCAGCTTTTGCACAACCCTCGGCTCCATGAATGCTCTCGTACGTGGTAAAGAATACCGACCGAACCGGAGAGACAAAGAGGGGGAAGGGAACGAGATTATGATGGTGATGATGATGATGATAACGTTTATAATGCTCCAGTTGGACTTTCAGGCTAAGTAATCGCAATAACAAAAAATATGTAACTAAATAAAATATACAAAAATACAATAAAAAATAAGAAATTCAGTAAAGGATTAAAAGAATATAGGAAAATAACAAATAAAAATAACTGAACAAAATATATATATATAACTCAACGAAATATGAAAAATAAAATGTTTAAATAGACAATTAAAAATATATAATTAACCGAAGGATAAAAATGCAGAAAACAAACAATAATAACAATGAAATTGGATTAATCAACCATCGAATTAAATGATCATGTAATTTTTTACAATTAATACATAAGACGTAATTAAAATATATAATTTATATATAATTTAAAGAGAAATACTCCATTTTAAATATTCAATCGAAACTTTTCTGAAGCTTCAAAAAGTATTTTGATTTTTCAAAAACTTGCTCGTCATTTTCAATGAAAATTAGTGTTTTAAAAAATGATAAAAACGTACCAGTAACCATTAAAGTTTGATGCCTACCCGAACATTCTTAATTAGATAAAAATAAAATCCGGAACGAAGCCTTTGAAGAAATATGTCAAATAATCGGCTCGTACGATTGCTGCTGTTTGGATCATTGGATCACGGAACGGTGGTCCCTTCAATTTCAATTCGTAAATGGTCGATCGGTAATCCCGGCAAGCTGTACATAAAGTTGGAAAGGACGTTACCGAAATTACGAGGGTAAGGATGACGGCGAGGTGGTTACACGGGGCGTCTTCTTTTTTTATTTAAGAGATGACGGAGTCAATCTAGAGGCAGGAGTGTACGAGCCATCAGGCAGGGCCGTTACGAGCTCCCGTTACTTTTCACGACCCCACTCATAACTGTCTTACACCGCCCCCACCCCAAGTACGGTTGATCGGGCGTTTGTCCAAGCAAACAATATCAGTTGGCGCCCTGGTACTTTGCCCGCTTGAAAATTCCAAGTAGGTGAAGAAGGATCAACTTTAAGGTTAGAATCTCGTAAGTTCGCTACCTCGAACTACCCAAAGCGTCCCCGGAGATAAAGATCGTTGGAGTTGGGCCTCCAAAGTGGCTTTTCTTGTCTCCAGCAGACTCGCTCGTGTGAAGGACACCAGAAAGAGAGAGAGAGAGAGAGGGAGAACGTGTTTGTACGCAAATCAGAAGCACGGAAGGAACACCATGAGAGCGTGACCTCTGGGACGAAGAGGGTCGATACCAGACTCGACTCAACCCCTTGTCAACTGTTTTACCTCAAACCCCCTTTGTTCAACCCTCCCCCAACGAGGACTTTATGATTTTCATACCCCTTAAACACGGTCCCTCTCCTCCCGGACTTCGACGAGATAAACCACGCGGAGAAACAGAGGGGGGGGTAACTTTGGAGACCCTTCGGAAGCCCACAAACCCAAACGGAAAACCATTTACCTCGTAGTTGTAAATTCTTGTTTTATTTTAACCGATCAACCGAGCACCCTTGTCTAAACGTACGTTCAAAAGTTCCCAACCGATAAAAACAAAATGGAGGTACGCGGAGGAAAAAAAGAGGGAGATGCAACAAATAGGAGACACGGTGAATTACGAGGCATATAAATATATATATATATAAATATATATATATATGTTTGTGTGTCGAGTAATAATCGTTATCGCGTTATAGGTGGCGTGCTACCACTAGATAATTATTTATTGCACCCTTGGTGCAAGTTTCCATCTGGTATGCTTCCCTCGACGCACCTCCTTCACCTCCACCAGTATTCTCCCTCTTTATCTGTTCCGAGTTCGTTCGAGGCCACGTTACGCCAATGGGAGGAAAGAAGGAAATGAAAAAAAAAAAAAAAAAAAAAACAAACGAAAAATAAAAATATAAAAACAAAATCGAGGAAAGAAGTATCGTTTTTTCTGAGCTATTAATAGGGATGCTCTAAGTAATTAACATGTCGAAAGAAAAACCGATAAATGATCGTTCTTACTTCGTTATTGATTCGGAACAGATGAGAAATTCAATTTTATTGAATAAAGGATCCATATATATATATATATATATATATATATTTGTAGATATTTGAAATATTCATTTATTTAATAATTAATACATCAAATGAAATATAGAATTGTTTTTAAAATTGAAAAAAAATGAAATATGGAATAATAATTAAATTTAATGGGTTGAATAATATATATTATTGAATTTATATCAATATAATATATATTAACAATACATTTATTTACTATTTTATATTTGTATATATATATTTGTTTATTCGTGTAATTAATTTAATTATTAATATTCAATATATATATATATATATATATATATATATATATATATATATATATATATATAAAATAATAAAAATATAAATAAATTAAAAATCACAAAACGAAAAATAACAAAAATTTTAATCCCTGAAGGAATAATTTTTAGACGTTGTAGGGGAATTTGAAAGTCTCATTATTCGTGTCTACCTTACCAAAGGAACTAGGTCCAGATATGGATAGTGGAATGGATAGTGGAACAAAAAAGAACGTTATCGTCCCCAACAAACAAGATATCCCGATAGAGAATTCTACGGAGGATCGAGGCGAACGGGATAACTCGATCGAGACGAGACTCACGGGACATGATCGAGGTGGAGGGGCGCGTGATTCCAGAAGTTGGGTATTCGTTGCGGCTCGTTGGAAATCAAAATTGGAGGCATCGACTTCCGCTGATCGTGTCTGTCCAAACGAATATATTTGTATACGTATATACGTGTCTTTGTTTGGGGCGGGAGGGGGGGGGGGGCTGGAACGTCCGTTTCGCGGACGAGATCTCGCAGGGTGAGTTCCGGTGTCACGAAGTTCACGATCCTCGATAAACTCAATTTTCTCCAAACGTTTCCGGACCAATCCCCCTTAAAAACCCAAACTAGACTCGATCTTATATATAGATATATATGTATGTACATATATATATATATTTTTTTAATTTTTTTTTTTTTAATGGACGCCTACACTAGTCATGTACAAATCTAATTTCGGATTCTCGTCCCTTTTAACCTTTGTCTAACTTTCTTTTTCGTTTATTTATTTATTTATTTTTTGAAACATTTTTTATATATATTATAAATCCTTGCAAAAGAAGAGCCCCTAGAGAATGAAACAAACATAACAAATTTTCTTTTTTTGTAATGAAATAATTTTTTATTTAATTTTTATATTCAATATTTTATTGTTTTTCATTATAAATTGTTTTTATACATTTGTATTATAAATAAGTATAAATATATTACAACAATATAATATATAATAAATATTAATACAAAATAAATTATAAATAAACTCAAATGATAAATTTGTTTTATATTATAAATAATCAATTCTATTAATCGTTGTTTCAAATTACAATTTGAATGAAAATAGATATACCAATTGTCTTTTTTTTTTTTTAATTCACTCTATTTTTCAACGCAAAAAGAAGACTCCAGCAAACAATGTGAAATGAATTTTTGAAAATTCTTAAAAATTCTCATTTTTAAGAATTTTTATTTTCGGAGTGGACGAATCTTCTTAATCGGGAATACTTAATTAATTCTTGGCTTCTTAATAATGGAAAACAACGAAAACGTGTTGCAAAAAGGGAGAGAAACAGAGAGAGAAAAAAAAAACGAAAAAATATGAGGGCTACACGAGTAGGAGGGTCGAGTCTTGAAGTGGGGGTAGAAGGTGGGTTGTCACGGAATGTCGCAGGGACATTCAACGGGAATCGATTGTACCTCGAGGAAGGAAATCCCTTTCGATACAACAGGAAGATACGAGCGGGGAAACGCCTTTGGGAAAAGCGCGCAACGACTAACGCGTAATCCGCTTCCAATATCCGGAAGATTCATGCACCCCCCTACCCCGATCCATCTGTTACGACCGCTGGATTCTCTCCGCAGACTCAAGAGGTGGCACGCGTCTTAAATTCAACTACGACTGAAATAGGTGGACCAGCTCGAGTTTCAACCAATATCGTAACTAATGTCCAGTCCGTTGTACGTAACCAATGAAATTTTGGGAATGAAAAAAGACGTGCCAAAAAAAAGGGTTAAAATAGGGCGATCGATAAGCAAGGCGAATGAGATGGGCAATTGGATGATAAATTGACCTGTGTTTAAGTTGATCGTTATAGTCGAAGAACTTTTAATATAGTATATTTAATCTAATGTAAATAGTAGTAATATAATATAGAATGTAATCGGAATAAATATAATAAAAATTTCGCGATTTTCACGATTCCAGAAAAGTGGACGGGGGAAGTCGAACATTTTTTTTTTCATTTTAAACTTTTTGAGGCGTGTATTTAATCGGAAATTTTCCGCTGATTACGAATATGCCCGAGGTTTTTGCCGAAAGTACAAAATTAGACCGGGAAAATGGGGAATACCCGTTCGAGAATAGTTTTTCGACGTTTTTCCTTCGAAATTTTCGGGTTTCGGGATAATAAATGGTATATTCGTGTTCGGGGGACAAAGTTACATGGAAATAGACCAATAAAAAAAATATTAAAAATCAAAATTTTTTTTCGATTTTTGGGGAAAATACATTTTTTCACTCAATCATCGATAACTTTTTTCCCTTTGGGATTTGGAACCCCACTCTGTGCTCAATCTCTTCGTTATGATTTTCCCTTCAAAATGCTTTTTTAATCATTGGAATCCGATGATTTTTCGATTTTTGGCAGAATTTCAAAGTTGGACCAT
>JAPYZI010004805.1:0-12404 GCA_030523105.1 Ophioninae sp. A BG-2022a
GCCGCCGCCGCCGCCGCCGCCGCCGCCGCCGCCGCCGCCGCCGCCGCCGCCTCCGCCCTTCCTCCGCCGAATCCGCAAGCTCGCTCGTAAATACAATATCGAGGAAACACCGCCGTGAGAATTTCGCGTCGAACGAATGCAAAGCGCGCGCGTCCGCCTCGACGTCTCGATCGATGAAAAATGAATTTTTCCGGTGGAACGCTGATCGCGAACGACGATTACGCAACTCCGTTGCTCCGCGCAGCCCCTTTTCGACCGCGACGCGTTTCCTCGAATAATCGTATTCGCGGCAAATAGGAAGGAACGCGTCGCGTCGAGAGCGTTTATTACCAGCGGAAAGTTACATCGCGGAGAGCGTCGTACCTCCGTTGATCGAACGACCGGAACGGTTCGATCCCGCGAGGCCCGCTGGCTCGATTCGCCTCGAAGAAGCGCGATCGACGATTCGCGAATCAAGAACGGCAGGCTCGAATCGTGAACGCCAAAACCCCCCTTGCCGGGCGTGTTATTTTTGCTCGCGCGTCGCCGCGAACGCGCGTTCCATCGCCCGTCGCCCGTCGCGTCCAACGATGAGACGCGTTTCGATCGGCGGGAGCTCCGGGACGTTCCCCTCGAAACGCCCGATCCGAACGAACGCGCCGGATTTTTCCGGCGAAGCGGACTCGATCTCGAAAAAATTCGGATCCTCGATACGAATCTTCGACAACGACGATTCCGGAATCGTACGCGGGTACGTATGATTTTGGCACCGGAAGGTGGGAGAGGCGGCGAGTGGAAAAAGCCCGTTCCTCCGGGTTTCAACGATAATCGAGGAGCGCCTCGCTGAGAAAAATGAAAAACCGCGTCGTCCCGGCGGCTGCCGATCACGAGGAGCGCGCGCGAACGATCGCGACGACGACGACGACGACGACGACGACGACGACGACGACGACGAGACTTTTTGTCATTGAAAACGCGAGAGACGGAGAGCTTCGGCGCGTTGAAACTCGAGCGCGATTGCGTCACGTCCCGGCGGTCTTTTTCCTCGCGAATTTCCATACTAATTTATTGAAATACCCACCGGTGCGTATTCACCGACGTGCCCCCGCTGCCGTTCGTTCTCGGTGACTCGCCGTTCGTTACAACGCAGGAATTACGGACACCCGAGATTCCAATCCGAAAGAAAGGACGGAGAGACGCCGAGAGAGAGAGAAGAGCGCCCGCTTCGCGCTCTCGCGAGATACGCTTTGAATCGCAAATTATCGGGGACCGAGGGAACGAGAGGGGACCGGGGCTGGGAGAAAAAGACCGAGTTCGCCGCGGCGAACGGAAGGAACGTACTCGCCGAGACCGCGATCGGGGACCCCGAAGCTTTTCGGCCGGCGGCAATCGTCAGGGGAGAGGCAAAAGTGGAGAAACGTTCCGGTGTTGGAGGCTTCTCCCGTAGGGGCGAAGCGGCCGAATCGGAACGAACCGCGAACCGCCACCCGCGCTCGAACTTTTGGAAACGCTCACCCGTCCCGGGGCACCGACGGGGCCCCTCCGCGCGCGTACCCGCCTCGCTCCCTTCTCGATTCAGCGACGATCGCGGAGGTTTCTTCGGGCTCGAAAGTTCGTCGACGCGCAGCGGCCTCAACGGGGCGTCGCGACGCTCGACGGGATCCGACGCGCCGCGACGCGGAAAATCCAAAACTACGAGTGACGGATAACGCTCGCGCGAAGCGTTCCCGATGAATATTCCTCGAGTTTCGGGGCTACGGTCGCGTCCCGCCGGACTTCCGCCCCGGCGAATTTTCCCTCGAAAATCCTTTTCTCTCGTATTCGAATGGTGAGCGGTGAGTGACGGAAGCTCCTTCCGGGAAAGACGAAACGACTCGTTCGTTCGGGACGCGGTGATTCGTCCGGACGCTTGGAAAAACGTCGGGAGTGGCTCGGAAAATGGGCCGTTGATCGGAAGGTTCTTTTCTCCGCGAACCTTCCGATCAACTTGGCTCGGAAAATGGGCCGTTGATCGGAAGGTTCGCGGAGAAAAGATCGAGCTCGACGCGACCCGTGTCCTCTCGAGGAAAGGGCACGAATCCGGATGTTTCGAGAGAGGGCATCGACTCGCCCGTTTCCCGAGAGAGAGAGAGAGAGAGAGAGAGAGAGAGCGCGCGAATCGAGCCGTTCCTTTGGAAAAGGAAATTAATCCGGAGGCACGGAAAAAGTTTGGAAGAATAGGTTCGGGTGCGCTCGGGAAGGGGGAGGAGTCGCCAGCGGCGCGACCGTCGAGCGGGTTCGCCGGGGATGTCGAGGCGCGCGAGCCTCGACCGCCCGAAGGAACAACGCCGCTGGAATTTAACGCGCCGATAATTCGCGGGACAGCCACCGCGACTCGGGAGCCTATCTCGGTTTGTTACGCGCGGCGCTTCGACCGTGACTGCTCAACGATCCGAATCGGAATTGCCCGCGGTTATTCGCGATAATAGCCGCGAGCGAGTCTCCCGCGTTCTCCGCCTCCTCTCTCTCTCTCTCTCCCGCGCGTCGCGGCGATACCGATGCCTCCTTTCGATGCGACCGCGCACCAATTTTATTCTTTCGTTCCTTTCCGCGCAACGACCGGGCGTTACTTTCGACGCCTCGCGGGCATTTCCAAATTACGTCACCGGAAGCCCGAGAGTCGCCAACTTTCTCGCGATATTGGAATTTTCCGGAAAAATACGGTCCTTCCGAAGCTTCGAGGAACGATCCACCCTCGCCGCCCGGGAGGTCGTTCGAGAATCCGGTCGCGTAAAACGCGAGAGACCGACGCGGAGAGCGTTACGGACCTCGGGCCCCGATCAAACTCCGCGAAACGAGAGTCTTTCGCGTTTCGATCCAAAGTGCGACGGAGAGAGAGAGAGGGAGGGAGGGAGGGAGGGAGAAACCGATTCTCCGCGAGAATCGTTCCACGAGGAAAAACGTCCGGCCGTTCCCGCCCCGCCTCCCCTCCTTTTTCCAATATCAACAAGTGCGCGTTCGATCGGAGCTCGAGAATAAAAAAAGTAAAACGTTCGATTCCTAGCGATCTCTCCGATTCTCGGCGGCCCCTCCGAGCGCGACAAAAGTTTGCCCCGTTCCGGGGGTTTTTCGTCCGCGAGAGACACCGATTCGCCCCGAGAATTTTCCGTTGCGCGGTGCGTCGATAACGAGGAAAAAGGACGATCCAATTTGAGCGTCGACCGAGGCTCCGAGTTCTCCGTTTGCGACGTTTTTTGCTACGATTATCGACGGAGCGGATACTTTTCCTTCTTTTTTGGCCTACGCGGGGTCCCTCGTCGTTTAAAAGACGCTCGCTGCCGGGGGTTCGAGCGGTGAATCTCCGTTCGACGGAGACTCTTGGCAACGAGTATCGAAAACGCAACGATTTCCGACGATTGATCGATCGCGGTCCGGTCTTGTCTCGTCTCCTCGACCTCTCGCTCGTTCCGTCGCTCGGAGAGTCGACGATTCTCGCGAACCTCCCCGACGCTCCTCTCCCGCTCCCGTTGCCGCGAGTGTAGCCCGCAGCTACGGCTAACGCCGAGACGTTTATAGATTACTCGGTTCTCTCGAGGGGTCGACCCACCGGGACCGCTCCAAAATCGACGTTACTTTTGAACGTCCCTTCGAAGAAATCCGCGAGATTTTTTCGCCGTCGCGTTCCAATCTCTCGAAAGAGCGGTCGACGCGTGTCTCGATTCTTCGGGGAGACCGTTCGAAATTGCGACGATCGACGGACCCCTCAGCGCCGATCCCAGTTTCCATTGTTCGTCGAAAGGGAAATAGAAAAGCCGAGAGAAGAGAAAAGGCGCAACAGTCGCGCGAAAAGGAGAAAGAGAAGAGAAACGTCGTCGCGCGGCGTTGCTCCGAATTGGTCGGGCGTCGCGCGAGAACGCTCGTTCGCGAGGAATTTTAATTGATCCGTGCGCAACGATTAATCATTTTCCTAACGCGGGTTTCGTTCGAGCGCGACGCTCTTTACTCGCAATTAAATTTGGCGAGTGACGCGCGACGTCGCGATATCGCGGAAGACTCGTCCCGTTGCGTCGTCCCGCTTTGACGCGTCGTTCGTCGGGAAACGCACCGAGAGTGAAACAAAACTCGCCTCGCGCGCTACTTCGCTCTTTTAATTTATGACGCGGCTCTGAGCTTTTTTCGTAGCTTTGTTCTCTCGTGGATTCTCGCGCGGTTTTACCTTTCCCTCGGTGTACTCGTTTTTATCGCGCCGTTCTCATTCTCGTTGGTCGTTTCGTTGCTTCGACGGACGACTCTTTTTCCATCGTTATCGGAAAATTGGCGAAAAGAATCTTTCGTGTTCAACGATCGAGAAGAAAAATGAGTTCGACGAGTTCAACGAATCCTCGCGATCGTTCGAAACTGCGAATAAAGAGTACAACGGGCCGGAATCGTCCGGGCACCGCGAAAGGACGCTACGAAAACGTTCCCCGGAGATCGCGAACGAATCGAAACCGGCCGAATTAAAAGAAGAAAAAAAAGATAACCCGGCCGAGCCGTTACGAACGAGGAGAGAACGGGGAGAGGAGGAAGACGGACGCGTTCGAAGCCGGAAGCTCGGGACGCGATTACGAAACTGAGAAAAATAATGAAAACAGAGGCGTTCGTCGACCGAGGAGGAGCCGTTAGCGCGAGAGGAACGTCTCGAGAGGAGTCGACGTTTCTCGAAATATTCGTTCAAAAGTATTCGAGACGCTGAAAACGCATCGATTCGAGGGCCGGCCGTCGCGGCCCCGCGGGGCTCTCGGTCGGAAAGGATTCGACCCTGATGGAACGTCGCGGAGCGCGAGGGCTCTGCTCTTCGGGACAAAGATATTTCCGTTCCTCGATCGTCCCTCTCTCTCTCCCTCTCTTCTCTTTTCTTTGCCCCCCGACGCGTCGAACGTTCGACGAGTGTTCAGATTCTCCCGGGTGACGCGCTCGGGCTGTCTCGAATCCTGGGCGCGGTGCTTCTTCGATCATCCGCGCGCACGGGTTTCACCGGCGCAGGATCCATTAGCCGAGCCGCCTTTTTCGCTCGCCTTGTCCAAAAATACTCCACGATTTCACGTTACAAGGGTGTACGGTGCTGCCGCTGGCGCTGCTCGACGTCCCGCTCGTTTTCCCCTCCCATAAATATATAACGATGTACTCGCCGCTACCTATTCGCGCACGTATCGCGCGCGATGGCTCTCCAATGGCTCGTCGATAACGGAAGACGGACCGTTTCCTTCTCCGGGGGCTCGGGCCTGCCGACCGACCTCCTCGGTATCGATATTCCGCTCGATTCCTCCGTCGAGTACGATCGGCCCACCAATTTTTACGAACCGCCGTTATTCGCGCGCTCCGCGGCTTTATTTTCGTCGGCTTCGCCGAACGCGGTTCGTCTCTTACCGTTCGATCGTACGGTCATTTTTATTTAATTATTTCGTTGCTTCGTCGCAACGGACCAGAGGCCGCGAGCGTTCGTAAAACAGAGCCCGACGAATGTTTCCCAAACGGAGGGAATTTGTGCAGGAACGATTGTATCCGAATCGAAGAGGTCGTCCAAGAGTTCGTACCGTATTTCCGCGATCCACGGAGAACGCTTCGAAACCGGAGCCCACGATTCCGCAAAGCTATTTTTTTTTTTCAAAGACCCTATTTTCCAAGAAAGCCCACGACTCGTCGGTAGAGCTTTTTTTTTTTTAAACGCTCGCGGTGAGTAAAACGCACGCGCGAATACGAGAACTCGGGGAATCGCGAGATTGACGGGACACGTTGAAAGATGGATCCAAATTGATGGGATATATTTGGAAGCGCCGGAGAAAGAGGGACGAGGAAGGCAAGGAGGAGGAGGAGGGGAAGGGGCAGAGCGAACGATGGAGAGAAAGAGCGTTCGTTATCCAATCGTCCCATTAGCATTGACGTAAATCGCGAAGGCCTTTGGTAATAGGACCAGAGGCGCGCATCGACGTCTCGAACCGCCGCGGCGCGTACGAGCGCAGCGGCCGGGCGCGCTCTTCGCGGTCCGCACGCGCGACTCGATTCACCGGCGTGTGGAACGCGAACCGAGCAAGACGAGACACGTCCAACGGGACGAAGCGCCGAGAGAGAGAGAGAGAGAGAGAGAGCGAGAAGAGCCTCTGATACGCGGGAGCTTGGACTTTGCGACGACGTTTCACAGACGTCGTCAATCATCGCTCTTCTCTCTCCCCGCTCGCCCGTTCCGTTCCTTATTCTCATTCCTCTCGCGTCTTTCCGTCCCGGGCGTGCTCTTTTCCATTCCTGCACGGGGTTGATCCGAACGATTTTTCAAAATTGGCGTCTCCAAGAGGCAAGCCTGAAAACGGACGAGAATCGATGCCAAAGGTCCATCCTCGAAACGACGAACCGTCAAAAATTGCCAGCGAAAAATGGAAAAAAAAACTTGGAAAGCTCGCGAACCGGAGATCGCGAAAGAAAAAAATCGAAAAAAAGAAGGAGAGGAGCGTCGAAGAGAAAGGTCAAGAGGAGGCGTCCACCGCGCCCCCCTCCCGAATTCTTTGGTCGTACGCACCTCGCGGACGCGGCTCGCTTCTCGACGAAAGAGAGAGAGAGAGAGAGAGAGAGGGAGATACGCGTCGCGTCCGGTATTTATAGTGCGTCACGAGAGGGCGTTTATCCGTCCATCTATCTGTACATCTCTGTACACGCGTACGTTGGTACCCGTGTAAATCCGTCGAAAGCTGTCTTCTCTGATACAGTCGAGGCACCGCGCGTACTCTTCCCCGTGATATTGCGCGTACGCTTATTCTCGAATCCTCGTCCGAAACCCACGGGCGGACGGAGCCTGCCCCTCGCCCCGCTTCCCGCCCGATCCCGCGGCCGACTCCCTCCGGCCACCCGACGGGGCCTGCTCTTCTCCGCGAATGTACAACGATCCGTGCGAGTCGCGATCGTCCCGCGTGCCCGAGCCAGAAACGCCGTTCACCCGTCCGAACAACGGCTGATTCGCCGCGACCTCCTCGCGCGCGCTCCTCCCTTTCGAAAAAACATCCCCGAACTCTCGTTTCGTCGAAATCCGGATTTCGATGGCTCTGGGACTTTTTCGAGCGGGCGGTCCTGCACCGTTTTTCTTCGTTATCCGCCGTGCCTCTTCCAACGCGAATTTTTAGCGGACGACCGCCCCCTCTCGGCCCGCTTCGCATTTTCCTTCGCTCTCGCGTAGGATCGGTGGACGAACCGTCGAACGTGTTTCCAATGATCGGTTCGATCGGTCGATCCCACCCACGGATCACGAAACATCAGAGTCCACGGAAAAGGTAGACGTCGAGGTACCCACCGTTCGTGGGACGTCTTCGACCCTTTCGTCGAATATCAGCGCTCGCGGGTGGTCCCGGGGCGAGGTCGAGACGCGACGAAACACCCGGTACGGGAGTACCGATATAGCTCGAGTATTTGAGTAACGTGACGTTGACGCGACGGAAAAGGAGTCGGCGCGTATATCCGCCGAGAGCCGGACGCGTCTCCACCGGAGGAGCCGTTTTCCGTCGTAAAAGTAAACGCGTTACGAATTTACGGTGAAAACGGTAGCGAAGAGGCTCGCGGTGGTGCGCGCGCGCGTCGGTGCGCACGACGGAAGAGGTCGCGGAGGGAAGGCGCTTCGATTAATTCGAGATATTTACGCGGACTCCCTCGGGCTCCGGGCCACCCAATTTCGCGCTCTCTCGGTCTTCCCCTTCGCCCGCCCTTTTTCCTACTTTATCTCGGATATGAATCTTGCAATTTGTCCGGCGCGGCGCTTTCCTCGCTCTCTCCCTCTCTCTCTCTCTCGCTCCCCGGTGTGCCAACTTTCACGCGCGTTCGCGATCGCGTTTTACTCGGGCTTTCGCGCCCCTTTTTTTCTCGCTTCTTTAATGAGAACGATTAGTCACGGGGGGGGGCGGGGGAGCGTGGAAAAACCCGGCGGGAACGATCGACGGGAACGGCCGTCGAGGCGCGGTGTTGCTCCGCTTCCGACCTCCACCCCGAAAATCAGAATTCTTCGAAGCGTTTGTTTCGAAAGATCGAGTAAAACGAAACGAAAAAAATTGAAGACTCGAAAACGGAATTCGTAATTTCGGGATCAGGACGAAACAATCGTGGCCCGGGGTGTCCGCGAGTCGTACAAAACCGGTGCCCTCGCTGAAACTCCCGATCGCCGAGACTCGAGATTTCGAGAGAAAAGCCGTCCGCGAGGATCAGTCTCTCCGGAGGAGGTCCTCGTCAACGTTGAACAAACTCGAAGAGTCCGCTCCGGTCGCGGAGTTGGCGCGTCTGGACAGGGAAGAACCCTTCGATCGAAACCCCTTCGGACGACGGTTTCCGTCGTTCCGTCCTCGCTTCCCGTTTCGACGAGGAAGCGCGGGGGAAACTCGCGAAAGCCCGCGTTGAACGCGGAAGCGCGCCCGGCCGTTGCGTCCGCGGAAGCTTCGTTCCGTCCTCGGGGTCGTCGAGTCCTTCCGGAGGAGTTTCGACGCCCGGATGAATCGGCCCTAACGAAGATGCTTCGAGGCCGCGACGATAACGAGCGCCGACCACCACCGAACCACCGAAAGAACGGAGGGGGCGAGGACGTCGAGAGCTCATCGACGTTTCTCACTATTTTCATCCGATGGAAGCGCGAGGCGTTCGAGTCGTCCGTCTCGCTCCCTCGGTCTCCCGGCTGACCCGAATCCATCGAACGATTCTCGTCGACGCCTCGCGTAAAACCATCAGCGGGAATCGGACGAACCCCGGTTAGCGGGGAGAGCGCGGCAGGGGGGATCTTCGCGGTTTCACGCGCGAGCGTTGACGCAATTTCGCGGACGGAGGACGGATCGCTCCTCCGTGCCCGGATGTGCGCGCACACGCTTGCGACGGAGCTCCGACCAACCGCAAAGACACGAGAGGGACGCGTGGAACCCGGCCAAAAATTTCTTCGCACCGGCAACACCTCGCCGACCGCTTCTTTCTCCTCTCCTTGGGGGGGAGGAGGAGGAGGATGCGGGGGGGGGGGGGGGGACAACGAGAAAGACGCGCCTCCCGTCACACCTCGCCGGGACGCTTCTGCCCCGAGTACGGATCGGGACGAACTTTCGACTTCCCGTTCCGACGCGGACGCTCCGACCAATTTGGACAACACGGATTCCTGTTTCCGTCTCTCGAGCTCCTCTATCGCGCTCCACTTTTTTTCGACTTTGGACCCGTTCTTTCCTCGTTTCCCTCCCCGACGCGAAAGGAATTCGCGAGAGGCCGAACGAGAGGCTCGGCGAGCTCGGGCGGCCGGTCCTGCGAGGTGGAACGCTCGCTGGATCGACCCTCCGACGTTTCTGTCGCGAACCGATTCTAAATTTGTGTTTTTCGAAAAATAACGCGCGCAACGAAATTTCGAACGCCACTGATATCCGGCGTCCTCGAGGGCGGCGAGCGTTACCCCGATGCACGGTTTTCTCTTCTCGCGTGCCGCTCTCGCTCTCGAAAGCTCCGGATTTCTATCGGCCGTTCCTCTCGACGAAACCAAACGCGCGAATCACCGCGAGTACCGGTCCTTCCCTCCGGCGGTTCGCCGCTGGTACGCGAAATATTTACGAGCCACTAAACACCCGCTAACGACCCATAAGCCGTAATATCCCGACTCCGCGATTCGCGACGAACTCCGCTCTTTACTCGCTCCGCCGCGGATTCGACGGATCGCGCGGCCCGAACCCCTCGCGACCGTCTTTTCCTCCTATCGTTTAATCTTTTTTCACCCCTCCGACCCGAACGATCGCGACGGTTTCGTCGTCCCTCGTTATTTTTTTTTTTTCGATCGCGCGTTCGATAAAATTCACCGTTACTTCCGGTCCAGGGATGGAGGACGTTAAAACCCGTAAGATCGGCGAATCGGAAGAATCGTCCCCGACGAAACGCATCCCCGATCGAGCGGCGAGCGCTCGTTCGGAGCACCGAAAAAAAGTACGCCTCGACGTCCGCCATAAATTTTTTCAAACCGGAACACTCGCGACCGTTGCGCCGTAACGTTTTCCTCCCGCTGGACGGAAAGAGGACGAAGAGGGGACGAGAAGCATCGTCCGTCCACGACCGTGACGAATAATCGTTGTTCGTTTCGTTTGTTTCGCGCGGAGCAATTATTGAGGAGGAATTGGAGCATTTGCCGGAACAAACGCGCGCTTGATCCCCGATATTGCGAGGCATTACCGGCGCTCGGTCGGAGCGCCCGCGGGGCCATCGATTTATCGGAACGGTATCGATAATTCTCTCGCTTCGGGATGGGCCGAGTGGCCCGTATCGCCGGGATATCCTCCTTCTCCTCTTCGTCCTCGTGCAACGCGGAGTACGCGTCTCCGGAGAATTCGTCCCGGCTTTCTCCCTCTCTCTCCGTCCTCCCTCGGCTCCCGCGCCCGTCGTGATTCGGGACGCGTCGTCGTTCGTTCGCGGGGAAACCTCGCGTCGCCCTCAAAGTCCATAATCCTCCGTTCCGTTCTCTCTCTCTCTCTCTCTCTCTCTCTCTCGGTACCGAGTCTCGCGAGCCTACGGATACACCGACCTCGTTCTCGCTCCCTCGCTTGCTTATTTTTACCGTTGTTATTATTATTATTATTGGCTCGCACGATTATTATTATTTTCACATTTGTCGAAGAATCGTCGGCCGTTGGTCGGTCCCGACGAGTGTTCCGCGTACGCGCGTCGAGCACAACACTCTCGGAAACTGCTTACGAATGGATCGTGGTGAGGTCTTTATCGGTCGCGCCGCTTTCGTCCCTGCTGTCGTCGTTGGCTTTGACGAAACGGCCCCGCTTCGTCGGTGCTCGGAAACTTTCTCGCGAGGTCGCGCGTCTCGGCGATTATCCTTGTTACTGTTGTCGTTACTGTTGCGGATCGCGGCGTTGTCCGAGGCGTTCGCGGTAGCCCTCGATCCCCTCGATGTCGCGAGCCGTACGCGCGAGAGGATTGTCCTCGTTCCACGCTCGCAACGCCACCCGATTCTTCGCCACCCACGCGAGACGCGGCTCGAACGCCCCGTCGTCGCTGCTCGCCCCGCTCCCCTCCTGGCCCTCCTCTTTGAGCTCGTTTCGACGGCAAAAAGATTTTACTCTTGCGGGGCTTTGTCGCGTTCTTGGTTGCTTCGAGCCGGCTCGTACACGCGACGTCGTTTCTCGCTCTCCTTCCCTCGCTCCTCGCGCTCTCTCTCCCTCTCTCTTCTTTGCCCCTGTCTACGCCGGAAGCCTCTTTACCTCTGCGCTCCCGCGAGAATCCTCTTCGCGCGCGCGCGCGCGCGCGCGCCCGCCGCGATAAAACCGTTGATTTATAATTGTAGCAACAACGTTTGCTTCCGTATCGAATGTCGTTGTCAATCATCGATCGGCGAGTCGTCGAGCGCTTGTTTCTTGCGATTACTCGAGTTTAAGAGTGATCGTTCTTTCTTTCACTGTCGTTTGTAATACCGATAACACTACGAATTAATAAATGCACTATGAATAATAATAGTATTACAGTAATACCTGTATATTTGTATATTTAATAATTACTGTTTCAATAATTAAGGATCGAAGAATTATTATTGCAAGAGTAATTGAAACTTTGATAAGAGTACGGAGAAGTCGCCAGCGATGAAACAAGCCCTGCGAGGGTCTCCGTATTATCCTCGACTCGTCGCGTCTTCGGTGCACGCGTGCGCGCCCGCACTCCCGTGCACCCGATTCCGTTTATCATTTCGCTCGACCTCGGCGGTTTAATTAAATTCAAGATAAATTCTTCTCGCTTCTGAACTTTACGGCCGGAGCGTACAAGGGCAATTGTAACGAGGAGAGCAGCGTTCGGCTAGCCGGCCGTGCTCTCCTCCCGCGACTCTCCGCCGAGCCCCCCCACTCCGGCTTTGTATCGAATTTTGCGTTCGCGACGGCAATATTCCGCTGAAATTTAGAAACTCCGGGTGTCATCCGTACTCCCCCGATCCCCTATTTTCCCCTCGAAATGTGTTTATCCCAGAGGCGGTAAAAAATTCCCGAGGTGCACGACCCGTTATATTTGTTTGTTTTTTTTATATTTTTTTATTTTTCGTAGACAGTCCTCGCGAGAAAAAAAGAAGCCCGTAAGCTCAAACGTCTTACGAGAGAGCATAAAATTTCCGCGAGTCGTTTCTCTTTCCCATCGAATTTCTTTACACTCGTCCGAGCCGTATTTTCGCCTCCCGGAGAAAAGTCTTTTCATCTTGATCCCTGTTCGATTTCGTATTCCACCCGCGCGCTCCTTTTTTTCCTTCTCGCCTCTCGGGCCGGAGGAAAAATCGCGGAAAAAAAGAACTTTCGCGAGAGCCGTCTTCGACGTCGGGTAAAGCGTGCCGACACTCGCAACTTTTTTTTTTTTTTTTTTTTTTTTTTTTTTTTTTTTTTTTTTTTTTTTTTTTTTTTTTTTTTTTTTTTTTTTTTTTTTTTTTTTTTTTTTTTTTT